>JAPYZR010002017.1:0-28569 GCA_030522945.1 Trichopria nigra
CTCGGAGTTGACGGAACAATCAATTTATTGCTAGTATGCATTAATACATGCCATTTTTTAAAAAATACGTATTTTATGGAATTTTTCCGAGGAATTCAAAGGTATTTTTTAAAAATTGTTATTTTTTGGGGGCCACTATGTAAATTGCATTTAAAAAATTGATTTGTTATAAACAATGACAATTTTTCAACTTAACTCGCATGAAATAATTTTACGAAAAAGTTGAAGTTTTTCTCTTTAAAATGAAAGTAAAAAAAATATTTTTTCGATTTGTTTTACCGGATATATGGCGATTTGGAAATGACCATGAAACGCACAATGTGAACATTTCAAATATTCATATCTTTCAAACAAAGGCTTAAAAAAAAAAGTATAAGCTATAAGTTATACTTATTTCTTGGAGATGGGTCGGTCAAAAACTGTTCGGCTTATAAAAGAATGTCTCGCATATGCAAGATTATTTTAATGTATTAATACTCCCTCATTATATATATGCAGATTTCTTATTTTCGCTACTTATAGTGTACATATATCATTTTTGACAGATAAATTCATCAAACATTTCCCTATATCAGAATTTCGATAATACAGAACTCTACGTTATCCTTTTAAATAATTCATGGTAAATATTTGTAAAAAAGTTTGCAATGTTCATCAATCTTTGATCATAATAAAAAGAAAACAATTCAAATTAATATAAGGGAATGTGTCGACATAAATATCGATTCCATGTACACTACTGTCAGAACGTCTCTTGATTTAGAGACTGCTCCAATTCAGCCCTGACGGTATCAAGTGCAATCGCCAATTATATTAACATGCGTCTCAATTAAACGCTTTATTCCTCCTTTTTCCGATGCTATTAACAACCTTTTGTTACGGCAAGTGTCTAGATTGGTTCTTTCTCGTCGTCGGCGAACCCTCAATAATTGCGGGCGGAATTCGGAACGGAGGCGTCGAGTTCCGCCAGACTTCGTGTCTCTGATACGCATTGGAATATATATTTTGCAGAGGGGTTTGGCCTTAGGGTGGCGAGATAGACCGTTGAAACATACGCTTCGCATTTCTGTACGCCCAAATAGAATTTGTGGTCGCAGCAATGGTTGCAGTCACCGCAGTACCACTGTGAAAACTGACTGAAACTTTGCAGACTCTGTTTGTAAAGGCTGCGGTTTGCCCAGGGAATAAAAAATTGGATTTTTTCTCTTTCTTAAATTTCGTTATTTTAACCGTAAACTTTTAATGCAGGCGATTATATCTATGAAAATATCTCTTTTTCTAAATTTACATTCAACGCCGGAACATGATCTTAAAACAGAAATGTCTGTACAACGAATGAGACGATGTTGCTATTCAAGTAATTTTCTTCTTCTCTAGGAACGGATGAGGAGGATCAGAGATTTTCCGGTGTTGATGAGATAACATTAAATACCAGATTTTGATGATAATCTCTAATCTGTTCTTTCCAACAAACTTAAAAAAAAAAAATGATTGGAAAACGCTTTATCTTGGAAATTGACTCCACTTGCACAATGGCGTATATTTAACTTCGCAATCGGAATATCCACAATTCGATGGCGACTGAGAGTAAGGTGGGTAGTAAACAGAAGGAAGTTGCGGGCTTGGTTACGAGAACCCGGAAATTTGCATGCAGAGCATCTGTCACCAGCCCCTTAGCATGGGCTTGGGCCATTTTCGAGTCGAGGTATCTCCCGGCTTGGATCTACAGAATAATGTAGACCATTCTTATGGTAACCGCGCGAAAGCGCGAGAGGGTGACGAGCCGGATTCGCGATTCTATTCCTCTCGTATATATATATATATATATATATATATATGTAGAGGCTGCGGAATAGTCTTTCGAGTACCTGCTTTCAGCGCGGTGCTGCTTCAACAACTCGAACGGCAGTTCAAGGCCATTATGTGCAGAAGACATATTCCGTTTTTTTCAATTGATTTTACTCTTTTCAGTCTCTTACGAGCAGGCGCTGTCTCGAGGACGTATACATTTCTGAAGTCAGAATACCAGTAAATTATTCCAGTCTTTGATTAATATCGGCAAAGCGCTAAAAAGTGCATTTTATCGTGGGTTTCTTGAGGGAAAATTGTTTCCAAATCGAATCGACGACGAACGTCTCGTGTAGGACTCTTTATCATCTGAACATGTTATCATTTGGGACGTATGGGGTTCTTCTACATTGACAATTTCTGAAAAATTACTCACCTAAGCTATTACAACTCTGGGTTACCAGTTTGTATGAATCCATTTTATACGAAGGTTAATCATTTCTCCGACATTGTGTTGTATACATTGGTAATTTTGTGCTGGACGTATGATGGCAGAGATTGAAATGTCTCTGACAATGAAGTGTCCATGAAATGTACAAATGATAAACTGTTCAAACTATGAACGGAAGAAGATGAAATGGGGGATGATCAAATAGAAGTAGCTAAAATGACCCGATACCGAAAATACAATCAGATGTCTTCCTCATCAGTACGTAATCGTTCATGCCTGACCAGACAATGATAAACCCTGTATTAATAACCAAGACCCAAATAAATTTTTAAAGACACTTAATCTGGCCAGGAACGTATTATCTAAATAATCGACACTTTAAATGGCCAGCACGAAAGTGAAGACCTGTCCCATTCCTACCCCCTATCCTAACTTTCTAAATCAATACCTAACCGAAGACAGAAGAAATAATGATTGGACACCGTTTGAACAGCAGACCATTCGTATTCAGTATTTCTGTGACTTTCATGATGTATGATCATAAATGTTGTTCGCAACGGAATGTATAATCAATACGCAAAGGGAATGCAACCTTTAAAGGTACAGAGTACACTTCCGCTTGCGGTGTGTATATACTTCGTTGATGAGACACCGTCGCGACAAAGCGAAAATGCAAGCGTGATAAATATTCAGTAAGCTAACGAAGAAAGCGAAGCAAGGATGAGGCGCGTTAGCTCGCTTCTACCGAATTTCATGGGAAGATGGCAAAAAGGACGATGGGAATCGGCGGGGTGCCCCATTAATTTCTTCAAGCTCCCGGCTCTCTGCCGTAAAACTAAAGTCTTAATCCCTGGTTGAGAAACGACCACCGGGCACGTTTCTCTAGTAAAACGATCTGGCAAATACTTACCTTGAGATTTTACTGCAACGCGATATCCGCGACAAAAATCAAACGACACATCGCTGTGAAAGAAACGCGATAAAAGAGCGGATGGACGAACTTCGATGGTGGCCCGGAAATAAGCATCGCGATGGATTTCATCGAATCTATCACAGTTCGTCAAAGACTTTGCTACTTAGACTTTGAAAAATGTTTGCTATCATCGTAATTCCCCTATGTATGTCAATACCGTCAATGATAATGATGGTGATGGTAATGGTGAAGACGACAATGATGATGATGATGTTGAGGATATTGGTGATGATGATGTTGAGGATATTGGTGATGCTGATGATGACGACAATGATGATGATGATGAGGCTATTGGTGTCGATGATAAGTACTACCATTAAAATACATCCAATCATCAATTAAATAACCATCACCTATTACTTAATATCTCTCTGAATATAAAAAGAACAGGAAATAAGAAGGAGCTATAAAAAAAGAATGTCGTTTCACTACCTGAATTTCTAAATGTGTACAACAAAGACATGTGTCACGTTATACAGACCTAAATTCAATGTAGTATCGAATTAATCAGTATAAAGATCTGACCAATGCATTGTTCGGAAATATCAGCAAACAAAAATTACATTATCGAAAATGTCATGAAAATCTAATATTATTCGTGGAATTGACGTCGAATATTCGCGAAAATCCGTGTAGATTTTCAAGGGGATTTACATATGCATTTTTCATCGGTTCAGCCAGAGAACCGCATAAGAATGCCTCATCAGCATTTGAAACACATGCTGTCTGAAACCTGAATTACGCATAATCATCTGCATAAAGAGGATCATTCCAAGTCGTGGGTCTGATTGTATACATCCCAAAATCTTATAAAGCACATGCGTTCTAAATCCCTTTAAATATACGTATTGGAAGTCGATCGATTTTTATGTCTGTAGTAGAAATATAAAAATCGATCCTTAATTGATTAAATCCTTTAAATTGTATTATATTCAAATAATCGATGGATTTTTCGAAGTTTATAAGCGTAAAATTTTCTTTACCAAGAATTACAAATATCGATTTGTATCGACATGATCGATACGTCATTAACCTAACATTTCATTTTGATCGTAAACGATTCATTTTTATATATGGAAACGTGAACAATAGTTATATACACTACAATGGGATCACGTGATTTATATTATATATAGTTACGTGCACAAGTTGTCAAATACGATTAAATTGAATATTCTGCACTGGTTCGCATCTACATGGCTCAATCTAGATGGAATGTACGAATCGCTATTGCTCTGGGTAGCGAAATATGCCGCTGCGGTTCATTCGATAAAAGAGTAACGCAAGTTTCAAAAGTGCGTGAGCGAGAGAGCAACAAAGAAAGTAAGAGTTTTCGAAGTAGGAATCTCGCTCGATGGATCTGCATTGAAATTCAGTGCGTACCTCGGTTTCCATTTCTAGCTCACTGCTCAACCGTTACCCCGCAGCATTTTCCCTCCCACCCATTCAGAAGACTCGATTGGCTGCGCCAAGGGTGCAATTTAGTGGGTTGTTCCTTTTTTTTTTATACCTTCTTTAATTCTGATCAATTGTTTGCCGTCCAGCTTTCGATGGAATGACGAGAAACAATGTAGTATACGAAGACATAAAAAAACGAAAAATAATTGAGTTGTTCTATCTGTTTTACTTCTATTGTTTCCTACGTTAAGAGGCATCTGGAACGATGTCGTCTGTGACGTAATGTTTTAACTTTAGAATAAAAGAGTCTCTGTTTTCAATAAGTTGAAATTTCGAAAGACGACATTATTTTGTTCAAATATTGTTTACAACTCTAGGCGTTTGATAGTACCGACTGAAATAAATAAGTACATTTATCGCTGAATACGATAAATGTACTTTATAAATTAAGAAAATAATTAATTAATTAAGAAAAAGTTAAGATATGACTACCCAGTTAAAAAAAAAGATTGATAGTTGAAAACTTGGATTAAAAAGGATTAAAAATGATTAAAAATAGATTCATTTCTTCTACAACGAATACTTCTGAATTCTTGTTAATCCAAGTTTTGATGTTTTCATCATTTATTTTTTAATGTCATAATAATTGGCAACGAGAGCTACTACTAATATTTATAAATCTGATCTTTCATTTTTAATGGAATAAAAGTCTGACCCTTTTATGTAAAGGTTTATTTAAGTAAAGATTGTTTACATAAATACACTAGTGATAAGAGCGAACTTGATTAAAAACTGATTCAACTTAGAAACAACGAATATTACCACCATTTTTGGATTACTGCTACAAAACGAGTGCTTTTGAAATGTATGAACCCAATAAAAATAAATATGTGCCAGAAGGTGTCAAATCAAAAAGTGCTTTCTAAAATTACTAAATTTACCAAAATTTCATCCGACAAGTATGGTTTAATTGCTGAACAATTGAAGTACGTCGAAATGCGGGCTGTTTTTTTATCTAAATAGCGTTTTGATTAAATTTTAAGGTATATTGGACAGGACATATTTGCTGTAACTTGAAACCCACAGTACTCGTGCGTTTGAAAAGAAGTAAATCCAATTTTCCTGGTTTAATAAATCTAATAACTATATTAGTGGACACATTTTCCTCTTTTCGATTGTTCATAAAAGTTCATATTTTTCAAGTTACGATCGAAAATACAGTGTAAAACCTATTTTTAAGTATTTTTCGTATTTAGTTTTTACTTCTTAAATTGAAATTGTGAAAAATTTAACGATCATTTTCGAAATGAGCCATCAAAATATGTGTAAGAATTCTCCAAGAAGAAAAATAATACCTTTTATATAATATATACACTTCACTTTCATGCAAGGAAATAATAAAGAAATAATGTCGTATACTATTCCCTGGTAGAAATCTGTCCAGTTTTCTGTTACACTGCCCAGTTATCCTATACCTTTAACATGGAAAAAAAGCAAACTGGACAGAAACTAGCCAAAAACTTTGATTTTCGCTGTTCTGGAATTTAAACGTTTACTCCAAGTTGGACATCAGAGAATTGGAGATATATCTCGAGTTTTGATTGGTCAATTTTGAAAAACTCATGACTGTTTTATTCGATATGAAATTTCATGTATTTTGAGTATGTGATTATAATTCCTGTGATACATTTCATGTAATAAATGAAGCAAGATATAAGATTTTTTTAAGGTTTTCTCAATATCTCGTTGTAATTGGGAATATCTCGACTTCTAATTAGTCAATTTTAGAAAGCCGATGATTGTTTTATTCGATATTTAATTGCAAGTATTTAGAATACTCATTCATTATTTTCCCCAATAAATTAAGAAGGATACCATTTTTTTGAATTTTAGTACCAATTTATGGCAATTTTTTGTTTTTGGACTCCATTCTTTCAACATATAGAGAAAACTGTCAATTCTTTCTTCTAGGATTTTCTTCTAGGGTTAATTAACAGATTAATTACCCAATATATATCTTACATTAATAACAGTTATGAGAGCTCGTGTAATATATATATATATATATATATATATATATATATATATATATATATACAGAAAGTATTTAGAGTACTCGTTCATTATTTTCCTCAATAAACTAACAAGTATACAATTTTTTTAATTTTAGTAAACTATTTTGTTTAAGTTTATGAACAGCTCATGATAAATGTACGTACAAAATCACTGACGGAAAAGTTTGTTTTTGTACTTGATTTTCTCAATTTATAAAATGTGATTGATAAAAAATTAAAAGATGTGATACAGCTCATAAACTGAATGGAAAATTGCAAAATAAAAATATTGTAGATTCCGCAGATATCTGTATATATGTATAATTTGCTGTTGAGATATTTGAAATAGCTTTCAAGTATAGTCCTTATCGATTTAATTCAATTTTTCACAACGTACTGGTTCTTATAGCGAAGCTTGATCGCTGTACACTATACCAATGCAAGGAATTACTGATTCTAGATCTGATGTATGAGAAATACATTTTATAAGTACACCTCGATCTTGAAACTAGGGTATTTATCGTGATGTTCTCGAATGTCGCTCTCCTAATAAAGGCAAGTGTGTAACCAGCATTCCAGAGCGATCCATACCTTGCATACGCATCTCGACAAGCAATATCGGTTTACGATCATTTCTTTAGGTAAAAGTCTCCTTGATTGAAAGTGATATAAATTACAGTTCGTATAATTCTCTAAGCGAAAGACACCAATTTTTACACAATAACAAAAACAATCGAGGCCTTTTAGCAATTTTTTAAAACCAATTTATTTTTCGAATCCATCTTTCAGATCCATAATAAATTTAAACTGACAAAAAATAATAGCACAATACTGAAAAAAGTAATAACAAATTTAATGTTACTACTTACTCGTCTAATAAAATAAAACTAAAAAATATATCACATGTATATATAGTGAATTGTTGCAATGAAATATTATTTCATTCAAATAAAGGAACGCATTAATATTCGTTTCACCTGACTGTTACACATGGTACATTTCATTTGTTTCCATATTCAGTTGTGTTGTGACGTAACTCTTACACAATATGCCGTACAAATGTACGCATTCGTATGCAGACATTCCTGAAAAAAATAAAAAAGTGCTTGATCAATTCAAGCAGCCGTTGAATGTTGCACAGTTTTGTTTTAAAACTTTCGACAACAATTATTGAAAATAATATATTTAATTTCATAAAATATTAATTATTCAGGATATTTACGAATTCACATACTTAACTATTCATAAGTAACATTCCATACAGCGTTAGGGGTTTCAGCTGATGTATAAATATAGCAACAGTGCCAAAAACGTTATCCATTGTCTTCGTAAAACTATAATATACAATTGTAAAAACCTAAATTTTAAAATCCTTATATGATACAACATTTTTTTCACTGACAAATTCAGATTTAACTATATACTGAACGGGTGTTCATTAAAAAAACTGCACCACTACAATAAGACATAATGGAATAACAGCAAATATCATATATTGTTATATATGTATATAAATATGTATATGTAAACGTTGTATGAAATTCTTGTCACGTCCTAATAAATGTGTAGAAACGTCTACGTGCAGATAATTTACCAAGATCATTCAGCTCGGTGAATCCAAATCAAAAGAAGGGAAGTCGACGAGGACTGAAAGGCCAGCCTTTTCCTCGTAGCCGAGAACAACTCGCAATTTGTAACTCCTCCCTTTCTTTCACTGTCGAGTTTTCTTGAAAAGAAATCGATAGAGAAAGTCCTGCAAGAATACACCATGCAATGTTTTTTTTTTTTTCGTTTATTTTTATTTCAATATCGACAACATTGCGTGGTCATAAAATGGCTGTCGTAGGTAATTTTTATTTATCGACGAAAATTATCGATAAAATAAATTTACCCCATAGCTCTAACGACAATAAAGATATCGGTAGATGTTTTAAAAACATAATCGACTATATATATTTAGCGCAGAATTATTCTAAACTTCTATAGACCAGTTCACCCTAGGAATCTTCAAGTTTAATTGATCCCGATGCCTCGTTTTCCGGCAGCGATGGACGTCAAAGGAAACGTTCTTTCTCTAAAGATCCCTGATCTCTTTGACGTAAGATGGCGTGAGAACAATACCGTGCTATATATTCAACCAACTCCGTTGATGTAAACCTAGGGTGAACAGGAAATATTTCCCAGACAGTGAAATTCTCGCTTCGTATTGTATGTCTCGAACAAGACGAACTGCTCCAACAGTCCTCTTCAGCCTGATGCTGTCAGGAATTCGCGAACCGCATCTATCAAATAATTTTAGAAGTAGTCACTATTCGTCACTTATTAAATCATGTTTCTCTTCTTGACTATGGCACTGTATATTAATTGTAACTCATCTAACCATAATATTTACCAGCACATCATTACTGAACATATATATCCTTATAATATAGTTTTTATAATTGTCAATCATCGTGAGTCAACTTTTATGCACGCTGGAAGATGACATGCCTAAAGTAAAAAAAAGTCGTCTGCAAAGTTAAATGCTACGCATATATAGCAAGTGTATGTATATATGACACCACCCGTAATCAGAAAATATTCACTTTAAGAACTAATCTGAAATACTAGCATCATCTTTATACTCATCCAAATAAAAAAAAAGTAGCATACCTAACTCGTGCGTAAAAGTATACTTGACACCAGAGTTAGATAGTATACTATTTAAAATATATAGGAACATTTTTAATTAGGAAGCAATTGTTCAAATTGGGATTTTATTTAAGGTATGTCGGCGATACGCTCAATAAATGTACGACGTTACATCAATTCCGAAAGAAAATTGTAAATTAATTTAAAACATTTGAAAGATTTTAAAATGGTACTGATGAAAATAGAATTATATGTATTCTGGAGCAAGAAGAAAATAATATAATCAGCTTTTCAGATTTTCCTGTGAATGACATTTAATACGTCGTGACAGGTACCAACACTTTGTTCATAAGTTTCATCCTATTCTTTGCTCGTATCATCACTATCAATCAACATTGTTATTGTCATTAAACCTTTGGCAAATATCATTTTTATCAACATGGATATGTAAGGTTTGTTCGTCATCTTCTTCTTCAAATATGATAGGATTGCGGACCTCAACCTCACCTTCTCCAATATTTACGTCTAAGAAAATAGGTCAAATTGTCGTCCTACTAAGTTTGCATAAGTATTGTATTTCAAAACAAATAAGAAAACAGTTCCAGAGGGCATGTAAATAAATAAACTGCATATTTTGACGAGATAATGTGTATCTAATAATTGTCCACTTGTTTTATATACATATTTTGAATAATTTTACTGCATTGTTATTAGGTACGATCCCAGTAAACGAAAACGGATTAGGAGCTCAAATTTTGGATTAAAAAGGATTAGGAAGTATTCATCGGTATGTAAAATGAATTCATCTTAATAATTCTGAATACTTCTTAATCCAAATTTTGAATATTCTTTATTGCATACATTTTTAAACCAATAATTTTAAACGGCAAATAGATTGTATCTAGTAAAATTGAATAGAATTTCTACCAGGGTAGCTTGTCGAGAAAATGTACAAAATGAAACCTTTTTCTATTTAGTTTATGTCCAGTCCAAAACCTACAGTGTCACGTAATTACTTCAGGATGTTTTCAAGATCAGCACCCTTATATCAAATGGATTTTCTGACACTGACAAAAAGACAAAAATTTGTGAGAGTGTCAATTAAGTATCGACTATATATATACATATACACGCACTATATGGAATAATATTTGTACCCATTTTAAAGAGCATAAACGATATAATAAACTTACATTTAAAAACAAGTTATGTGCTGTTGCAAATATTGTATTTATCAAAACATTGTATAAATGCTGACAACAAATAAGATACAAATTATTCATTCAAAAGTCTCACTTTTTCCTCATTATCCTTTCCGGGACACAAAAGGATATAGGCCTTTAAAATTACAATTAGGAAAGTTTCCGTTAAATGGTAAGGATGCCGTGTTATGTCATGAAGTATTGCAAATGACACTTATATATTCATTCCAAGGGCGGCGGGATGGGGTGAAGTGAAAGGGTACATCGTCGGAAACTTTGATTCTGCGGCTGGGCCCGCGTTGACTGCGGCCCAACTCCCCTTTGTTCTAGAATCCCCCTGAAAGTGCCGCTAAGAAAACAATGCCGATGTTGGCGAATCGGCCTCGTAAATCGAATATAAGCAAGCCTTCGTCGACCCGATACACGAGGAAGACGATCGTTTCGGGAAACAAACGCATCGGATATTTTGGCTGAAGTATATATAGTCTCGTGAGTAAAACTTACCTTTAATTAAGGTGAGTCTTTCGTGATAAATCCGTTGGTATTTGATGCAATTACCTCGACGTGATGGATTTGTTATATACTGATCATTTTTACAATTGGTCGATTACATTACAATGGAGTAACAGCTTTATTAGTTTGTATTATTAAAGTATAACTCTTACTTTATATTTTGTTTTACATTATTTTTGTCGTTGTTAAATAATAATTTTACATGGTAATTTTGCAAAATGTAAAAAAAAAATTTGAAAGATGAAAAAGAAGCGGAAATGCTATAGATAAGTGATGGATGGCTAGATTAAAAGTGTCGGAGACATTTATGAATGTAAGCTCGTTGCGGATGATTGTCAGTCGTTACAGGATACTGCTACTTAGACTATGTCCGATATAACTATGGGTTTGTCTTGAGCACGGAATTGCTCGCTGCATAATAATGGTTGATTCGCCATGCAAGACCAGATACACGAGTCTCCAGTGCGAGCGATTATTGCAGAGGCTAAATCCCAATGCATTTACCTAATTGTAAGCTTGAGCTGATCTCAATGATTGAACGCTTGATACCGTCTGTATAGTTGGAACGGCTATATAGTCGGTAGCGATCGAGCCGACGTCCTTTAGGAGGAGACATACATCAAAATCTCCTATCAACGTATATGATGCATTGATGATAAAATTACCTTGTACGCTATATATGTTAACGCCCGCGAGTACTTTGGTCTTATAATTTATTCTTTCTATTTTAATACTATATTGATAACATCTAATCTTCCTAACTCGGTCGCGATTGAGTGAATGTGACACCGATCAAGTTATCTGTGTTATGTCCGTAAAATATGCGAAAGCACGTTTCTAAAATGTACATTATGCACATGGTTTCTATATAGCATCGGCTGTCGACACATATATATAGTATATGAGGTATTCCAGTAGTATATGATCAATAAGTGTTACGTTTTACTTTTACTTCTAAATTAAATTGAAAATTAAATTTAAAGTTACTTGTATGAACAGAATTTTTTGTCATCCTGATTTTTTTGAATTGTTTCTTGACCGCAAGTAATAATTGTATTATAGAAAACTCCCAAGAAGGAATTTCATAAGCAATTTCTTGGTATCGTCGGTCCAAAGATAAAAACAAAATTAAAAAATATAATTATTATTTGTATATTATTTTTTTATAAAAATAATTTAAAAATACAAAAATATAAAATCTATTTAAATGGATTTTAATCCATCTGCTATGTGAGTTATTTTATATATATTTTTTTATATTTATGTATTTTTAAATTATTTTAACAATTTAAATTATTATAGAAAAATAATTTAAATTATTTAATAATTTAAAAATACTTTCAAATAATTAAAAATTTAAAGTATTTTAATAATTTAAAAATACAAAAATATAAAATAACTCACATAGCAGATGGATTAAAATCTATTTAAATGGATTTTTTAATAGATTTTAATCCATCTGCTATGTAAGTTATTTTATATATATATTTTTTTATAATTTTGTATTTTTAAATTATTTTTATAAAAAAAATCATTGTAATTTTTGTACAGAGACTATGTATCTGAAGAGGGCACACACACCATGTTGCCGAAACGTTAAAATACAAATAATGATTATATTTTTTAATTTTGTATTTATCTTTGGACCGACAATGCCAAGAAATTGCTTATGAAATTCTTTCTTGGGAGTTTTCTATAATATAATTAAATTTAAAGTTGTTAAAAACACGAAAAATGATTCAACTGTATCGATTTATTATGTATTCGTGGAGTGTGAAGAGGTTATAACTGTTTTTGAAGTTTTAAAATGGCGTGTATAATGATCTGCCCCCTCTTAGGTTCATCAATTGTTTATATACGTATATAGTTGTAGTTTCTTGGGATCATAATACAATAAGAGAGACAACAAATATATGGCAGATTATGAAAGAGAAGTTTGAGAAATGTCAACTTCATCGTAAATGTCGTAATATTTCTTATTGTCAAAGTTGTTCCGTGAAACATCACGCACACTTTTATTCTTCGAGTTCCAGCTTGTTACTGAAAGTTCACGTAACAAACACATTTTAGTGAACTAATTAGTAACTCGTGTTTTATGTATATATTTACTCAAGCAATGTTGTAAATAAAAAAGTAAATAATTAAAAAATCATCATAAAAAAAGCAAAAAATGATTTTACCAACTATAGGGACCCAACCTAATCTAGCAAATTTAATTAATGCAATTATTAGCAATCTTTCCCACGATAAATTCGATATTTTTGAATGAAACTTTAATAAAGTCTATTACAATTCAAATTCAACGTAAAATAACCATGTGGAATATTTTACGAAGTTTATATTGATAAATTGCACTTGATAAATAGTTGAAAATATATGTAAAATGATGCAAAATACTTCTACAAATCGATCTGTTTAAAAATCAATCTCCTCTCATGAGATCGCAATCGTATACTTTCGTATATATTCCGAAGATAAAATTTGTCATATCATTTATTATATGTCCATGAATCGTTTTATCCCTAAGATGTCATTCGCCTTAAATGTCATTTTATTATATATGAATGATAAGAAATATTTTCAAACGTAAATTTTACGTAAAGCAACTTTTCAAAACAAGTGAATGTAAATATTTAGGATCACTTTAAACCCTCTTTAAATAATGATTAATTAATTTTTTTCATTTTACGTAATTTTTTTTTACATTTCTAAAGGTTTCACTTTTTATATAATGAACCCTTTTTTGTTTAAATAATACAAAGGGTAAAACGATGATGATTAATGACTTTTTAATGATTAACGGGTATCATTAAAAATTCAACATTATTTTGCCCCAATTAACATAACATAAAAATATTTAAATAAGAAGAGAAAACCATAAACGTGCGTAAACGTGCAGAGATAAACCAAAGTGCAGTTGGACACGCCAAATTATGGACCTACACATCTCTACTCGTCTCGACCTGCTTATCAAGCGCGGTTGGCTGTAAACGGTCAACCATTATTTGGAATTTTTACGGACACCGAAGCCCCTAAAATCCTTATACTTTACGGGCTCAATACGATCCTGTAGTGAGCGTATTTTTCTGACATGTATAAAAAAAAACCATTTCCGTGAAAGAATAACATAAAAACAGTCAAAGTTTGGTTAGGTAAGGTTAGGAAATCAACATGAAGTTTAGAACGAGTCCTTTGTACATTTCGCTATAAAACATCTCGCAATAGTCGAGTATTATACAGAACTTTCGCAAATAATAACTCAATTAAAGCACCGTACTTGCGGTTACATGATGTGATATTCCGCGCCACCTAGCGGCAATGTCGATAAAATCCTTTTGTACGAATTCAACAACATCTCAATGCATTTTTATCCAAGATGCTACAATAAATTATTAAAAAATTCAAAATAATGTGCCTAATTACTTTTATTACTAATTGAACACTGCCACTGGTATTTTGGTCTTTCTCCAACGACTTGGAAAATTGGACAACAACGATCTTCTCCAAGAATTAGCTATTGACTCGAGCAGAAAATTTGACCCAACTGTATATTATGTTCGATGAATTGATAATGAAAACTTCGTAACTGTCTTGGGCTCAACAATAATAACGACCACCTCTCTGTCCTAATTGTAGGTAAACGTTCGGTAAAGTTTCTTGAATGAGCATTTAATCGGACGGTACCGCAGTTCCCGCAATTTTGAAACAATAATGCAATGCTCAGGATGATATCTCCATCTTATCGGCACTTTTTCGACAGATTTCAACAAAGTACACAGCACCATGTTCTGTGCGATATCACGTACGCGCCATCTATAATATAACGAAAATTCCCCGAGTCATTCACGCCTCGTGAGCGTGCGTAGGATGTCTATAGGATGGTTTAAGATAGGATCACGTATAGAGGATAGGAAGCGAGAACTTGGCTCAGAAGCGGTCTTGCGAGCGTCTGCATTTTTTCTCCATCGCCCTTGTCTTCCTCGCCAGGTTTGATTTAATAGCCAACGGTCCGGCATTGCACGCGGGCTCCGGGAAAATGAGAGCAATTTAAGCCCGTGGCCCCGGCGCTCGACGAGGATATAAGGAGGGCACACAAGAGAGAGAGAGAAGTCCTGAAAGATCGCGAGCTGCGTGTGTATATGCACACGCACACTCATGGGACACGTCGCATGTTGCAACGGAGAACGATGTAGTACAACGAAAAGGAAGAGATGCTGAAAAAGCCGAAGAGCAATAAGAGGGAGAGACGAGACAAAAAGTAAGAAGGCCCGAGAGAAAGTGACGCATATAGAGTTCCACGAGAGCACCTGGCGAGAGAAGGAAGAAATGAAAAACATCAGAAAACTACTCTTATCCCCGAGTATCTCTCGGTCCAAGTTCCGACGAGGACCGATTGCACGCCCCTGGAGCGCCACGTAAATACGTCTAACTGATGAAGCGACGTTTCTTCGTTGTCATTTCAAGCCTATTTATGGTCCCTCGAAGCGGCCATTTTTATTGTTTATATAGATAGGGGCTAATGAAGACTGCTAAATGGGTTTTCATAGAATGCCCGCTTCTTGTTCCTCGGGGTTTTAAGGTCAATACGGCGGCGGGGCTAGCTGCTTTATTGTCGTTTTTAGATGAAGATTATTCTTATTATCAGTAACGCCAAAGAATAATTACGATGCAATTTACGAGCGTTGTCGTTACTTCAAATTAATGACGGCAATAGAGCTGGTATATAAATAACCTTTGAAACTATAGTTGGATATAGTAGGATTAACTGGACGTCTGATGGTTTCGACATTTTTGTCATCGCATAGCACGTATCGAACGAGTGAATGGACGAAAGATGTGGTGCTGGTGGCAATGGTCAAACTCTTCTCATCTCTTGAAATGAAAAAGCATAACAGGTATCCTTATCGCTGTCATGGACCATTCTAAAAGTAATTAAAATACATTCAGACAATTATTATCAATGGACAGTCCCATGAAACTGTCCATGTTCACTTTTATCCGTGACATGAAATTCGCATGAAATCTGAATAAATCCCGAAGCTGATCCATCATCGTTAGAGGGAATAATATCATAACCAATCACTTCATCCTAAGAATATTAACTGCTAACGATTGAATGATAATTGTTTCATTTCTCTCTCTCTCCTGACATAATGCGAAACATCCGTGACGAAGGATGTGTACAGGAAGAAGTACTGTATATAAGGTATAGTAGTAAATACAAAATGAGAGAACAAGCCGAGACGGCAGAGTTCCAAAGGACGCCTAACGTCCTTCGGGAGTTCCTCCTACGAAGAGCTTGTCTGCACACTCACCTAACAAACTTATCCCAAAGCCCAGCGTGGTATCTGAAGCGAGGAGCAATTCTCGATTGCGAGAAGGCGAGAAAGTCTCAAGGAAAGGAAAGACAGAAAATGAAAAAGGAGCGACAAACATCGAGGAGGAGGAGTGAGTCTACCGTATAGAAAACTCACTTTCCGCGGATCCAAATCCCCTTCTAGCATCTGACGCTTTTATGTCTCATCCTCCTTCGTTCTCTCGTATACTGTTTCTCCATGTCCAGAAAGGAAACTCGCTGGAATCCACGATAGTAGGTGCAGATGAAGAACCTTCAACAGTACAGCCATGGACAGGAGTGTCAATCGATATAATCGACGCCACCGTAAAGGAACTGCAGCCGCTCGGCAGCTGGACGATCACGTCTTTACAGTTACTTTTTCCATTAGTACTTGTCATATAGTTTTTATTATTCCACTTTAAGATTGACAAGAGAAACTTGATCGCCCGAGTGCATTTCTTGGCACTTCCCGCTCGAAGAAACGTTCGAGTAGTGTCGCTACTAAACACTACAGTGATCTTTTTTCGTCGCGACGTGTCAAGCCTCGAATATTTTAGAAACATTGTTTTCCTTTGCTTCTTTCATTGTCCTAAGTAGAAGTGGCTCAGACCACCGTGGAAACTACTGAATCATTCAAGACGGGCATCATGCGCGATTCTTTCATTCCAAAGACTCGGCGCGTTTTTGGAAAATTAACTACTTTTGCGCGTATATGTCTTAGACGCGATTATACCCCTAGATAATAATTCAGAGCACATTTATTGAATTCTATAGAAAAAAAAAACTGAAAAATCTACTATTTCAGCAATATTTTAGTATTTTTAACCGCCATTTTGAATCAGACTATATTTTGTTTAACTACTATTTCAATTACTTCCAAAAAATACGATAATATAAGACAACAAAACGCGTTTTTTAACGGAATTTTCGTGTTTTGAGACGCAATTTTATTTTATTATTATTTTCTATCTATACGATCATTTCCATCGATCTGAATCGTTCAATATTCATAAACGATCGATTTTTAACGATAAATAGGAATAAATCATACATTTTAATGGAATTTTCGTACTTTGGTACGCCATTTTCAATTTCGACATTTTATTTTACTACTATTTTTTATTTACAATTTATATGGTATATATATATATATATATGCGCACAAAACGATGAATTGCAGGCTTTTGAACATATTACGGCATTTCGTAAGCCATTTTGAAATCGCCATGTTGAAGTAAATTTTGCCAAGTCTATCATTTTCAAGGTTAGTTGTTAATTGCCTAACGAATTTGCTCATGAGTCATCATGATATTTCAAGGTGAAAATATTGAGTTATAAAAAATACACGCCTTGAAAAAATGTTTTTTTTTTTAATTTCAATCTTGAAAATTATTCAAAAAAAAAGTACATCATAAAAATAAGAAGATTTGGATTTTCACAAATGTATTTATCGCTTTCATGGCTTTGCCAATCTGAAATTTTAAAATGTTAAGAGGACCAATATATTAACGATATCGTTTTTATCGTTTGATAAATTATCAATTTCATAAATCAGGTATAATCAAGAACACATCATCATGAAATAAAATTTCTACCACCTTCAAACTAATAAATTATTTCTTAGGGCCATGTAATAATAATGCGACATTTAAATTCTAAATTTTAATGGTTTGTGCAGCAATAAACAGTAAATGTAATGAAAGTAAACATAAGCAGTCGGTTTAATATGTACCTGGTAGCGTAATGCTTGGCATCCTTTGACTTTTATATTGTGAAAAGCTCATTTGAAACGTAAATGTGATACAACAATTTAAAACAAAGCTCTCCATCGATTCTTCTTTTTCCAAAAATGAAACAGGATTACATCAAGTATTGTCTCCACAAAAAATTAGTTGAAGGTTTTCCGCAAAATTAATGTACCTAAATATATGTATACCAGTGTATTCGTTTTAAGAATATTTTCAATACATACAGATGAGTTCGTTGAGGTATTTGGCAAAACTTGGTAGTTATTGCAAAAAAAAAGGTTACTTATAATCTACACAAATTAAATTTAAATATTGATTTAAAAAGACATTCCGCAAAACTAATACCTATATACAATATACAAGCACATCCTAAAATTTCTAAATAAATGATTTTCTTTGTCTTTTCGACCTTTATGGTGGAACTCAGATAAGATTCGTAAAAGATTTTTTTCGGGTTAGTTATTTATTTTTACATAATTGATAATAATTACTCATGTGTACGTAAAAATGATTAAAAAAACACAATATGACATGAAAATATTACGTCTATTTTGAAAATGCAGCTTCGAATGTCGAAAATTCATATATACATTAAATTTTACAATGGGTATATATATATATATAACAGTAAAAATAACGATTAATTGGCGTACTTTTCTTGTCCGAGATCATTTCAAGGGGACGGTAATTTCTGTAAATGGTTTCTCATATACGTAAATCCCGCGTACGATAGAAATCATTATATTAGCAAAGAGAAATGAATACATTGTTTTTCTTTTTATTTAACTGAAAGATACGTACGTATCGAACCACTTTGCATCATTCTGCTTTTAATTAGGAAACAGTAACTGAATGCTTTTCGATATTGATAACATTTATTTATATTACGATACGTTTTATGCATTTATTTCAGGTTTGACAACAAAGTATATGTCGGGAAAGGGCGATACTACTGCTTGGTATAGGTTGCGTTTACATACTCTAGATATACGTTTCTAATGAAACGTATCATTATTTTGTATAGAACAGCAAAGTCATTATTTAGATACCGTGAACAATTTATATATACACTACATTACAATAATCTTAAGAATAAAATCAATGTAATTCAATTTATTCGATTATCGTTAAAATAGCATTTCTTTCTATCAGTACTATATTGTATTATCAATATTATATTTTAAAATCATTATTCTTGTTTGAAACAAATTTTTTTAAATTTGTCACAATTAAATGAATGTTTAACAAATTTTTAAAATTTTTTCAATAAATTTAATCGCTGCCTTTTTTAAAGTCATTAAGATTATTTTATTTATTTTGTGTACTTCAATACTTGAACTTTCCTTTTTTCTGGAAACTGTGTGTTCATTGAAAATTGTATGTCAATCTTATTTTTACATTAATACAGTTTCTTATTGTTTACAGAATTACCCTAAATATACAAACCTATTATTATTTTTGTATTTTTAATTAAATAAGTAATATTTCGCAATTTTTGTTAGTTTCGGTCTAATTAAACAATTATACAAGTACTTTATAGATATTTTTGTATTCCTGCACTGCAAGAAGCTTTCCTATATTTAAATTGACATAGACGACATAGACTAATCCAAATATCAATTTTTAAAAATTTGATGAAATGTTATATATATATATATATATATATATATATATAATATATACTTAATATAAATATACTTAAATAAATAGTAATAATACTATAGTAGAAAATAAGACCAATTATGGCCATTTTTTCTGGACTCAATTACTTTAAAAATAGAGGTCAGAAAAATTGGCCAGAAAATGGTGTCATTTTCCACCAACTATATAAAAATGTTCCGTCATTTTATTTCTTAATTGTTATTAAGTACCACGAATGTTTGTTCTTTCACTGTTTTATAATATAATCATATAAGGGAGAATGAAAAAAACATATTTTCACCACCCTTAAGGCCCCCCTTCCGGACAATAATGGATCGTTTTTTATCTAGTACATCCTATAGTAGAAAATGAGACCAGTTTATTGTCATTTCTTTCTGGGCTTAAATATACTTTTATCACGCAGAGGCCACAAAAATGGTTATTTTCTATCAGGGCAGAGACTAAAAAATCGCAGACTAGATCATGCGCTACCATATTACGTGCACTAACAGTATAAAGAAGACGCGTTTTCTTCATATGACGACGACCTGAAATTTTTAGACAAATACAACAGTACCATCTTCATTTTCATTCCTTATAATTGTTACCTAGGACCGTCTCTTCGCGAAGAAAATTTCTCCAAGAACCGGCAAGTATATAACGTCATTCCACAAGCAATCGCTATATAGACAAATGTTAGATTTGGCGAGTGATCCACCAAAAAAATCCATCATTGTCCCTGCTTTGGATGTATATAGATACGCAAACTAAAAGCCTCTCAATTGGTTAACTCGTTACATATATATAGGGATCGTTATGCAGGGAGTGAAATCGAGCACCACTGCCAACATAACCGGCATAGCGGCAGGCTGCGTGCCTATATACCTGTTTCTCTCTTTCTTTTCTTTCTTCCACTCTGGCTTCTTCTTCACCACCTCTCCAGCGCTTCGTGCCATTCACATGCTTCAACAGACATTCGTAAATATATATATATATATATATATGTATGTGTGTGTGTGTGTGTGTACGTATATATAGTGCTCTAGAAGTCCCACATCCCTCCCCAGCACCTTCAGCCCCCTTACGCCGGGAGATTTTTACGGCAACCAGACTATACCTTGTACCTTGCCTTCTCGTATAGTTAACTCAAGGTATATATGCGGAGGTTAACCGTATATAGGTAGCGTGTGTAATTATTTTAATCAGGCAGGTTGTCGGTAATAGTAGTGAAGTGCGATCTTCGAAATTAAGAAGGATTCGCGGTCGGGCTGCGATTACGCCGACCTTTGACCCGGAAACGCGTGCGCTGCCCCTTTTTGTTTTCCTAAATAAGATTAATACTACTTCTCCCGGCAAAGAAGATGAAGCACGCAACTGCCTTATTTTTCGAGACGACGATGAGATATATACGTCGTGGAGCGTTTGCTGCAAACTATATATATATATACATATATAAATCGATCGTGAAAGATTTAAGCGGGCAAAGAAATTTAGAGCACGTATTTCCTTCGAGAAACAAAGGGGGCGGGTTAATTATTTCTCAGCGATTCATTAAACGTATACTGGATGTGCGAGGCTATAGTTCAGTGTATTACGAACGGAATGTATAGTTTTTCTATTGCAATAACTTAAGACTTCGACGAGGACTTTGAATAGTTGAAAATCTTTGTCCGTCATTTTATTTGCGAATATATTTGTCAAGTATTATATATATGATCCAGTACAGTACTGCGGTTAACCGCTTTAGCCAGTATCACGTATCGTCGTCGTATTATACATGTAACTTGGCTACATGATTAGATAAAAGTCTCTTTTATTATGTAGGACAAACGTTTGATTATATAGTATATGTACAAAAAATCCGTTAAATTTACAACAGGCGCACGTAATGTAAGCACGATGTTTATGAAAGAAGTTTGGTGTATAATAAGGGGACAAATGATTATAATCATAACGGGTAATAGGGTCGGACGATGTCTTATGATGCTGTTAGATGATAATATTGTTGGGTGTTAATGTTAATGTTGGATGTTAATGGATAATGACTATGATATATAGTAGAAGAATATGACGTGGATGATGACCGAAAATGACAGGTTATGACATATAATGGACGGACGATGTCGGATATTAATTCAAGATGATGACGGATGATGGTTCAGGTAAAGACGAATGACGATGATGATGACGAACAATATTACCAGTCGATGAAGACACAAAAACAAATGATAGTGATGATCTTGTATGATAACCGATAATGTTTATCATTATCCAACATCATCTTCAGCAATCTTCATCGAACAGCATCATAGGTATCATCAGACATCATCATAATCATCCGCATCCGATATCATCATCCAACATCGTCATCCGTCGTCATTATCCAGCATCGTCTTCATCAGCATCGTCATCATCATCATCATCCATCATCATCCCATTATCATCATCCGTAATCATTCGACGCTGCCGTAACTTAATTCGAATTTGTCAATTCACAAACTCTGTAGATTTTTCTCAGTCCATTTATGTAATTGCCTATTTAATACTTATACACATATAGCATTTGATGGACATGAGATTCATTGATTTGCAGTTATTGCATTAGTTCTCTGCGTTATAGACCTATATAAAATCAAGTTTCGCATGATTTCCCTGATGTAAATGAAAAATCATGAAAAAGAAATAAAAACGTTAAATTTTACGCGAATATAATCTTTCTTTTTTTCACAAAGAGCTTTCGATTCATTGCACGACAATTACAAATTTCGATTGTTGGGTTCGCTTTAAAATATTATTTGATATAATTGCGAAAGCTCCTTTGTATGTATAGATTAAAAAAAAAATGGTCTAGTTTCGTTTTCGCCATTGAAATGCAAACTAAATTTGAAATACATTTTACATAAAACCGGAAATATTTTATCAATATATATATTTCTATTGTTATATCATCTTTCGTTTAAAAAAATTTCGGTACACATATGATGAAGATCTCTAAATATTTCTTGCATATTTTATCCATTCCTTTAAACAATTACACCGTGTTCTTAATTAACACTGAAAAGTTTCCAATTAAGTTTATTAAAATTCTTGAAATTCGAGCCTTCATTCAATAATTTTCACCATATGTAAAAAGAGAGTTTAACAAACAGAAAGGGGAATCCCGATTACTGTACATTCCGCTCTTTCAATCAACTCTTAATGAATTCGAATGTTTAATGAACCGTAGAATCTCTAAAAAATAATTTTCGACATCAATGTTGAAACTTAATGTTGGGTCAATATCGATCAATATTTTTGGTCTATTTGCATCAATCTCATATTACGGCAGCGTCGAATGATTACGGATGATGAGGAAGATGAGAGATGATGGATGATGATGGATGATGATGATGATGGATAATGGTGATGATGATATATGATAATTATGACGATGGATTATGGTAATGGTGATGATGATGATGGTAATGATGATGATGGTAATGATGATGATGATGCTGGATAATGATGCAGGATGACGATGTTGGATGATGATATCGGATGAGCTCTATAACTCATGAACTAAAACGTATATAAAAAAAAAAACAATAAGTTTAAAACTTAATAAAATAAAACTTATTCAATTAAACATTTTTATCTGCGACATATTGATTTTATTCATTTGAAATAATAGTAATTTTAATCCCACTGTTTTTCAAGTCACTAAAAGTAGCGTTATCCATTTGTGTACGAAACAATGCGAATGTCCTCTTTTTGTTTTACTTGCTTTAGAAATTAAACCTAACTTTATTAAACTTTTCAACCTCGCTACGTGCCGATGAGAAATAAAAGTATATACCGAGCAGCTGTTGGCCGACGGCACACAGTAGTAAAGGCGCGAAGCACCAAACTTTCAACCTTTCGACCGAACAGCATTGGGGTCCATAAGAAGGGAACTTTTAATGTGCGAATTACGAAACGGATGACAATGTGTAACTTTTTATGTGCGATATATTTTCACGAGCTTAAGATTTCAATTATTATATAACTTGCATCGCACTTGAATTTTTATCAATGAATATAAAAGTATACATTACGTGTATTATTGCTGGGGCAACTATTCTTTTGTTGTATCAACCACACAAATTGTTCGAAATTGAAATATTTCTCATCCATTAATATTTTCTTAAGTGAAATTTATTTTGTATGGAATGTTTCTTGGATATATTATTTAATTATTGGATATATTTATTACTAAGATGTTAAATAAAATAGACGAATAACTTTTCGATCTGTATGTATGTGGTACTTATCGGAAAAAGTTATTTTTCTGCAATAATTTAAAAAACTTTTTATATGGACAAATAACTGTACATAAAAAATCACAAAATATAATTGTACAAAGAATATTAATAATGAGAAATTACAAACTTAAAACAACTAGTGTAACAATTATTTAAAACACTGAAGTGAACATTTTCAAAAAACAATATTATAAACAAAATAATTATTTCTCTTACATTAAAATATAAGTAGATAAAAGTATGTCAAATAGTGTAGAAAAACAAAAAATAAGTAAATTCAAATTGTTGCGTCTACCAGAAGAATGGTTGTGTCGACTATATAGAATGGTTGTCTAACAATACTTTTCTCTTGAGTATTTATGTCTTGCGAATTAAAATTATTGGAAAAATCATAGAGATTGGTAGATGGATTAATTCTGAGGATATCAATTCCTGTCTGGGCTTATAATCATGAGAATTACGCATTAAAACAAAAAAAAAAAAAAAAAAAAAAAAAAAAACAATGCCAATACATATGTAATGCCAATACAATTCCTCATAGAATTTAAACAAGGAAAGTTACAAAAAAACTATTATTATATTAGAGATATAATCTTTTCTACAAATTTCTTCAACTGTCCGTTTTCCTCGATTATATACAATAGAAACAAAAACAAGTAAAAACCTGTAAACAAAAAAATGAAATAGTCTTAAGAAAAAAAAATAGCAATTAGTTTACCTGATTGATGTAGTTAATTGTTAATGTCGTAAATGTAATATCCATTATTATTGCGTTATATCAATTTATATTTTAAAGTAAATAATTAGAGGATGTATAATTAAAGTTTCTTTCTTTTTTTAAACACTTGAAGGAATAAAAGAAATAAACATTAGATTAGTATCTAAATCGATAAATAAAAATTTTGATGGAATAAAACCATACAAAGATACGCTTCCAACTTTTAAAAAATGTAACGTTGTTTATCAAATATCATGTTCTTTCTGTGATAAAATATACATAGGACAAACTGAAAGGAGACTAGAAACACGCATTTAAAGAACACGAAAAAAATATATTGGGTGGGTGAAGAACACTATACACGTTTAACTCTTCATCGTATTAAAATTGTACATAATTTTGATTACAAAAATGTTAAAATTTTAGCTATTGAAAATAATAATAATAATAAAAGAAAAGAAATTGAAAACTATTTTATTAAAAAATTTGAAAATAAAACTGTCAATTTACGTTTTGAAAAATCAAAATTGCCTGAAATCTATAATTCCTTATTTACGAATTAAAACTGTTTATTTTAATTAATTCATATATATATCTAAATACAGGTGAAGTTATTTCCCGTTTTAATTGTTGTTCTTCAAACTATACCTATAAAGCGTACAAGTTAGTGCTACCGTTCTTATCTGAATTCATTTACTTGATAGAATTTGGTTGGTGGATGAGAGTTTCTCTCATAAAATTCAAAATAAAATTCTAACTTTTATATATTTTCATTTTATTCTGAAGGTGGTCCCCACTACAGGGCCGAAGCATTAAATTATTTTCTTAACCTTTTTATTGAAAGTAACGTGACCGTTAATTAACGAAAATTTTATATACATTCCCTAGTAGAAAATAAGACCAGTTTATATGGCCATTTTGTCTGGGCTTCATTACTTTTAACATAGAGGCCAGAATAATTGGGCATAAACTGATGTCATTTTCTACTAGGGTTTACTTGACGGAGTATAATCTGATAAAACTTCTAAATTTGAGATAACACTCTTTGATTGCTATGCTTGAATAGGATACATTTCATTAATTGACTTATTAATACTTACACTAAGTTCTTTAATAACAAAGGTACTATTGTTACTCGTCTGTAGGAAGAAACATTTTCTTTGACAGATTTCCATCATGAGAAAAATTGTCATCGTTTATGGTAAAAAGTCCTTACGGTACGTTTCATAAAAAAAATCGCAATTTTTCTTATGATGAAAGTCTGTTGACGGTATTGTTCACGACGGAGTCGAAAATAAGACAGAATGCTGCAGACATCCATAATCAATTCTTAGGATCCGAGAATATCAGAACTACTGTATACTACTGTATTAAAGTATAACCACCATTTAGGCGAAGATACGACTATAAAATTTAATCCCAGTCAGTCGTCAAACACCGAACCTTCATTTTGAGAAAGATGCAAATGCGTTAGACACCCTCACCATCACTCTCGCCTATTGCATAGAGCAGCAGACACGAGAACCCCTCAATTTTGCGTTTTGAAAAATACTAAAATCATTTTTAATAACCAGATAGATCAAAATACGTACGTATAATATAAGATTTACTTTGGATAATAATTAGCATGCATGCTATAAAGCGAAACGATTTCGGTTCAAGAACGTAATTGGCCACAAAAGCTCGAGCCGACGCCATGTAGACCAAGTATAAAAATGATGATAAATTGTGTGGAATAATGCATAAATAGAAAGCTGACTCTTATTTTTCAAGATTAACTCTCGATTAAACGAACTTTATCACTACATATAAATAAAAAAATAACCAGTTGATGCAGACAATTTAGCAGTGCAATGATACATCGCATACTGAAACTGATGTTGGTGCATTCGTATACTTATATAATGGATGATAATACGACTACAATGGCTATGTTTTAAAATAGTACATTGTGCAACAAGTGCGTAAAATATGCGTATTACGCAGAAGATACGCGCGATACTTTTTGTAACTTTTGTGGCTGTTTTGTGCAAGCAAAGTAGGTCTTTTACGCACTAGTGCGGGAACATGCTCTTTCAATTTTACGCACCATACTTAACATTTTTCGCACTAGTGCGTAAAAGACCTACTTTGCTTGCACAAAACAGCCACAAAAGTTATACAAAAAGTATCGCGCGTATATCGTGCGTAATGTCATTTTCGACTCGAAAAACACATATTTTACGCACTTGTTGCACAATGTACTATTTTACAATACTTTATCATTTTATCTGAATTTTGTTATGTGTTTTCTAATTATTTGACTATAAGTACTTATATATAATAGTAAACTATTTTCTGAAATCACGCAAGCCGTAGTGGTAAGAAAAGAGTACCCTGCGTATTAAAGGGAATCAGGATGAAATGGTATAAAAGCCCTTGCAAATGGAGAGCAAGTAACTGAATGAGGCGATAATTGATTCATTTCAAAGGAGGAAAAGTATCGAGATATTGAAAGAATAATGAACTTTTATTCAAAAAATGTTTATTTCGTATCTTGATGGAAATTGTTTTTCTTCGTTGTATTTTTTTTTTATTTCTTTTATTTTTTTTTTTTTTTTTTTTTCTTTTATTTCTATGTAAAGCAATTTTACGATGATTTTCCTTTTTACTATAAACGGCAGACGGAATCGGTTTCTTCTTATAGAAGTACAACACAGATTCAATAATTTCAGTTTTTCCATAAAATCGATCCTGCAATTGTATTCTGAATACTCTTCATGTTAATCAAACAGATTTTCCCAAAGACGAAATATGAGATGGTAGAAATGGATACGTGCTCTCTTGTTCAAATAAGGAACGATTATTAGTTTAACTTAAGATGAAATCCCTGCATGTACTGATATCGTCTGGTCTCATTCAACTCTGAATGTAGCGTATTATTATTATTATTATTATTATTATTATTATGAAAAATATATATATAGATATATTTTAAAATCAAATCTCTTAAGAGCAACATCCACTCATTATCATATGGTTTTAAAGTAGATTATTTGTACTCCTGAAAATTATTATATTTTTTAATGTTAATCTGTAAAGTAGCACCTTGAAGCTGAAACCTGCCATTTACCGGGTTATGAATTATACATGATGTACAAATATTCACCAGTCATTAAAGTCGATATATTACTATTTTCATACGTAATGATACTCCACAAACGATTTTACATTACGGCATGCTTCCCACAACTTTATAAAGTTTATGGTTGCGGTTGCTTATGTAGTGCGTAAATATTTACTTTACGCACTAAAGACAGTAATGAAAATACTTTACACGCTATCTTTTCCCAGACCAATATAAAAATATAATACCTTTAAACCTATGACACGTGCGTAAAAGTCTACTTTCCACCCTCGTTAAGTAATGTATCATCATCGCGTTCGATACTTTATCGTAAAATATTCACGACGCGGTACCTTCATCCACGTCCCCCCCCCCCCCACTGATTTAACGGTAATTTTCATATCGCAGCTCGAAAGATCAAAAATGTTATTAAGAGGGTTCTAATTAGAACAGTTACCGACCGAGTTTTTCAGCAATAAAAGTTTAAATAAAAAGTGATTGAAACGTTTTTTCAAAATTTGAGCTTTGGAAGGGTGATTCTACATAACATATACAATCCTTAGAAAATATCGATGAAATTGGTTCAAAATGAACCGAGAATTATCCGAAATAAATTATGTTCTCTTACCAGCACCAAAAATAATTTATTTCGGGTAATTCTCGTTTAATTTTGAACCAATTTCATCGATATTTTTTTAAGGATCGTATATGTTATGTAGAATCACCCT
>JAPYZR010002018.1:0-18557 GCA_030522945.1 Trichopria nigra
GTGTAGAAAATCGCAGATGAGAAAATACTACTCAATAAAAATACTTGAATATAAAAACATAGAGTATTTAAATATTATGGACAAAATATTCGTGTAAATAAAAAAGGAGTGTTTAAAATATAAGTGTCAAAAATGTTTGTATTCGAATACGAGGTGTAAAAATATAATGTGCAAAAAGTAGTCGGTGCACAAATTCTTCGTGTACAAATTCTACCCCGCCTTTTTTTTGGAGTCGATTGCGAATTTGATCTTAGATAATTCTGAAATTCAAAATAGCGGATCCAAATTGGAGGCATAAATTGTATAATGTGACTGAATTCGTAATCAGCGATTTCGAAAGACCCAGTATATCAATTATCACGAAAAATCCGTTTTTTACTGGAGAAAGGGTTAAAAGAGTCGTCTAAAGTACATTTTATCTTATATTTACCCACTCGAATACAAAAGAAAAGAGGATAACTAATTCGTGCTTTACGCCCTCGTCAGTTAACATACTATTTTGCACTAAAGTTCGTCCGGATAAATTTTAATCAATTTTGTCTATTTTCAAAAAAACTAATCGAATTCGCAACAATAAAAGTACAAAAATTCACGAAATGAATATCGTGAACTTTGTCGCGGTACCATTTCATAATAAGAGTTATTTCACTCCCCCAGCACGCATATGCCTCTAAAACCAAGAGCTATATATCGCTCCATTTTAGGGCAATAACGACCGCTGAATCTATTAATACCGAGATCGCTTCTGTGTAGTACCAACCCTTCCGTCGTCTAGGTCAATCTCCATACTCGCTTCTGACCCTGTGGTATAGTCTTCTATCGCGTAAATATTAAACTTTCTTCTCCAATTTTTGTGGAAGAACGATCCAGCACTCTCATTGCGAGACTTTCAATAAATTTCTCCCATAATGCGGATATATCAATATATACCTTTGCCGCCCTATACGGCGGAATGCACAAGAGTGACAAGGTGAGACGCCTCGTCGTTGTCTCGAGTCAAAACTTTTTCGCGTATCGCTTCCAGGTGCGGGCGCGCACTATATATGCAAGCGCGCGTATACATTGAAAAGGGACGGAAGAAAGATGAACGGATCGGCGGTGGCGGGACGCGACGTATAGGAAGGAGAAGTCGTGAACGAACAACGTGCGTGCGAACGATCGTTGTTCATTCCACACACACACATACAAGCACACGATTCCGAACTTTCCGGCGCGTACTGCAATGTGCGTATTGCGACCAAACGTGGTTCTCTCTGTCTGTCTTTCTCCGTCAGGAACTCCTTCGGTCTATCGGCTTCTCGCTCGCACTCCTTCACGTATATATATATACATACATATACGCAGGCTCTCTCTTTCGCCGCGGCTCCCGCCGCTCTTCTCGATGCCCCCCCTCCCACCGGGTCGTCCTCTCTCGCTCTCCGACCGGAGCGAATGATTTGATGCCAGTCGCCGTTAAGCCTGCGCTCGAAACGCCACGCAATCGTGCGACGAGCGCGACGTACGAAAGACGCCTATACTGAAACTCGCGATTTCTTCGTTCAGTTTCTTATCTTCGCCTTCGCGATTCCGCCAAGGAAGCGAGTGCCACACATGACCAGGATCTACTGTCCGTAGTCGATGTCACGATTGACGGAGCGATCATCGAAATAAGTGCGTGCGGGTAAAGTTACGTAAAAATAAAACAAGTGGCGAGATATAATATCGCGCCAACGCGATTTCAACGACGATTTACGCACGGCGCTCAAAGGCCGGGTAAATAAACACCGAGTTACGTAAAAGTATTCTTGACGTCGCGAAAACTCTCGGCGGCTATTGTTATAAGGTCGCGATCACGAAATCACGAATGTACGACTCGCGTCGGTGTCGGCAGTTCCGGTGCCGTGCGAGGATGTCCAAGTTTTCGGTGCGGAAGACATTTCGTAGCTTTTAGCCGGAAGCTCGATATATAAGGAGAAGCAAGAGTTTGACGTCCGAGACAAGGTTTCCTTGCGGACCTCGCGGCCCATTCTCTCGGAGCAACGTGCGGTCACCACGTGGGCGTACGACTACGTTCTATCGTCGTTGGGAATTCTAGCCGAAAGAATAAGAGGAAGCGACGGAGAGCGGGAGAGAGAGAGAGAGAGAAGGAAAGGTCGTTACGTAGGAGCGATTACCCAGTTGTGAACGAGTCCATTCATCGCGAGCGGACCGGAAACGCGACTTTCCTCCTCCGCCTCCGCTGCTGCAGCCGTAGTCTCGTTGCCAGTTGTCATCGTCGTCGTCTTCGAAGTGTTCGAAGGACGACGCGAGTGCAGAAGAACCGGAGAAGTGGTGCGAGTTCGCCCATCGGCCGACACGAGGGGATCGAGTGCAGCAGTGACAATTAAGGGAAGAATCCTGAAGTGCCACAGGCGAGTTCGCGGACGACGATGTCGTCGTCGGGTCGCGAAAATCCCGTCGGCGACCTCGGCCTCGTCTTCGGAGGTCCTGGGCTGCCTCCTCGGAGCGGCGCGTCATGAGGACCTCGGCGGCGGACTGATTGTCGACGGCAAGCTCGAGGAGCAGCAGCAGCAGCAACACGGTGGCAGTACGACCAGCAAGGTACCGCGGCGGCGGTTGTGCGCCTTTTTGCACAGCAAGTCGCAAAGAGAAGAAGCGCGCCCGACTATGCAGCTGAAGAAAGCGGTGCTCAAGATTCTCGACCAATGTGAGTACTGGCGCCGATATGCTCTGATTATTCTGCGTAATAAAAGCCGGTGTGATTGTCATCGCGTAAAAGGAACGTACGGAGAATCGGAGGGAGAGAGTGTGAGAGAGAGAGAGAGGCGAGTCTTTTCGGTTCCGGAAAAAGAGAAAGATTGCATTTTTCGAGATCGGTTCAATGGCGCGAAACGATTGATTGTTGTCACAACAAATGGCAGACTTGAATAGAAAGCCGTCGTCAGCGAACGAATCACTGGTTGCCTTCGCTTTGGCGAGAAAACCATTTGGTCGATGCTTTCATAATGTCTTATCATTTATCCGTCTGTGTATCAATCAGATCGATCTTGGAATTATTCCACATTGTCATTTGGAATATTTGTCGAAAATCGGCGGTTTTTAAATATATTGATGTCTTTGATCATAATACAATACATTTGATGTTGTTCATGAAACTGTGCGAAACAGTTGCATAAATTTTAATGGTCTCACAGTCGCCTTACGTGAAATATATTGTCTTCAAAATGCTAGTTTCAGTAACACTTTCATCGAGTTAGAACATATTTCATGTCGTTCATAAACATTAGATCAGATTGCATGGAAATGTGATACAGTGAAATCAAGTGTTGATGGGAAAACCATGGTACAGTTGACACAATCATTTTTCTGGCTGACAGAACCATTTGTTGATACCATAGAATAGTTACTCCAATAATACTTTTTATTTCGGTGTACATGGAATATCTTTGACTTATTAATTTCCATCGAATTGCATGTAGGTATACCATATTGTGCATTAAAAGTGCATGCAATTTAAATGACATTTTTACATTTCGTATAAAAACTTCATTCAATTTTGTATGAAAGATTGTGAATTACACGCAAAAAAAGGTTAGGTTACCTCAATCTGAATTTTAGTTTTTCCAACCGAACTGAATGCGGTTACTATTAACTGCCTTATCGAACTCGCGGTTTGTGGTAACTAAACAAATTTGGTTGAAATAAAATAATTCCTGCAACCATACAGTTTGGTTAGTACACTGAAAAAAAAGTTTAGGGCGTACGGCGATATTGTTCAAATTAATTATTTATTTTAATTATTATTTGCCATAATGATTTAGAGTAAATGTGTTTTTCTCTTGTTTATATTAGTTTTTAGATTAGATTATCAAAATCTTTGTTTGATTTGAGGTTAACTTGTCAAACACAAAATATAATTGCGATTTTTAATTCATATTGTTATAATCCTAAATCCTAGAATGTATTATTTCTTTTCACTCAATTCAATTAAGTTTATAAAGAAGAGTTATTTACACGCAAAACATAATTTCATGCTGATATAAACATATAAATAATTAAATAATAAAAATAAAAATTTAATAATAATAATAATGCATGATTGAAAACGGGTTTATGTAAAATGATTTTACAGCAAAATGAATGTTATTATATTATTTACAATATTTAATGTATATTGTTTAATCATAGATATTCTATTCGTACTGATATTTTCATTAATACAGTTCCTTCGAACAAAACTTATTAGATGTGAATGGTAGCATTGGTCATGAATTTTTAATCGCATTATATTATTAGTGGATGAAACAAAATATTTTATGCGAAATGAAATCCAATCAAATACAATTCCATCGTGTAAACCTTATTATAGGTAGGAATGGTAACACCGGTCATGAATCTTTAATTGCATGCTAATATTAGTTGTAACTTAAATATATATTATTCGGAATTACATTTTCATCAAATACAGTTTCTACTTGCAGAACTTAATGGGTCTGAATATTTCTATCGTTCATGAACATTCAATATATATTAATATTAGTTTTAAATCAAATATTTTATTCGGAATGACAGTTTCATAAAATACAGTTTCTAGAGTAACAAAACTTAGGTTACAATGGTTAGGTTGTACTGCAGAATCTTCCCCTAATAGAAATCTATCCATTTTTTTCTTACACTATCCATTTCTCCTATGCCTTTAACATGGTAAATATCTGAATTTTCTAAGAATTGGCTAAGAAATGTTTTCATTTCTACCAGGTATATTTTTAAATTGAACTGCTTGAAACAGCTTTTCCCGAAAATTGTTCAAGAAATTATGTATGGAACATATATATGCGCGGGAAAGTGATCTTCGACGAGGAGATTATTTCGTTTATTTGGTACCTGCAACTAAACAGTTCGAACCAAACTCATTCAGTAACGAATACGATTTCATTTCCCTAAGCATCCATTTCGTTATGTGAACCAAACTTTGGCGAACCGAATCAGTTCGGTTGGAGACCAACCAAACCTTTTTTTTTTGGCGTGAATGCATGAAGTAAGAAAATGTTTCCTTCTTTTTAGTAAATCTTATAGGAAAGTAATTTATTGATTCAAGTAAATATCCCAGGTGAAAAATAAAATACTGCAAGAATATTATAGCCAGTATGAGTTTAAGTTTCACACCAAAAATAATTGTAGTCAGATTACAAATTCAGGCCATTAGACAATTTGCAAAAATAGTAACAAACGAGAATAATAAGTAATATAAGATCATAAATACGAGCTGAAAAACTGGACTGGTCCGAATAATTCTAAACCAGTAGATTTCTCTCAAATGTGCTATAATGTAAAATTTACTTCCAATCATAACACTTATCATAATGCAGAGGTGCCTATATAGAATGAATTAAACAAAATTCATTGATTTTGGTCCATTCTAATTGTACATTTTATTATAGAAGCCTACTAAGCAGGGCTTGATTTATGTCTTTTATAGTATCAGGCTATGTTTTTACACTACAAGGCCGAGTATGCGCGTGTTATCGCTGCGTTTTCCGTCATACTTATGTAATATATTTTTTTTTTATTCCATACATTATATGAAAGATTCCATTTTATTTCTTTTCCATCTGTTTTTACTTGGAAAAATCGTGTGGGTTTCTAGCATATTCAATTTGGTACATATTTACTAGTATTATTTTTGTTCATATCGTCAAAGCTCATTTATGATTGCCTTGGTATTTCGTAAGGATTTATAAACTTTTCATTTCATCTCAAAAATTATAGAATAATAAGAAGCATTCGAGATAACTATCTCCATTTTGGTTTGTGGATTACGTAAATATCCTGATGCTTTTAACACAGTTCCTTCCTTTCATTAATCTTTGATATAAAAAGTATTAAGAAAAATAAAAAAAAAATAAACTTTGCAAGATATAGTAAAAGAGAAATTATTATTTAATGAAAATAATTTTATTATTAATATATAGACGCGAGTGAACGAATTAAAAAAATAAATAATCAATTTGAGAAAGCGAGTGAAAGGAATGATTCATAAAAATGAAAACACCATATATAAATGTAGGGATTAAATTTTTAAATAAAGAACCTTTTCTTTCGGGTGTTTTTGTTATTCGTTTTATTTTTCTGTAAAATTGATAAATTCCGTCCATGCACTAGGTCCAAGGGTTTGATTTGATAAAAAACGTATTTTTTGTCTGTGAGCGTCTATTATTGCTTAGAAAACGACAATATTTCGTTCTTATAGCTTTCAAAAAAAAAAGAACATCCTGGGATCTACCGGATAAAAATATCGAACTTTTAATTTATTGGAGAAAATAAAAGAAAATAAGAAACTATATCCGGACTTCTTTTATAATAAATCTCGAAAATGACAATAAACTGATCAAATACATTTCTGCTTTTGAGATATTAAATCTACACGTTTTTATATATGAAGGAAACGCTTCACCTTATATTTTTAGAAATATTCATCGAAAATTTAGCTTCCCCGCTAAAACCTGTAAATTCTTTACTATATTTCACGATCATTTGCGACCGTCTCATAAATTCTATGAATTTTGAATAGAATTTAGGTTTCAACTTTCATCAAACAGAATGAGTAAACTCTTGACATAAGCCCTGCCTTTAATAAGCTTATTAGTCATTAATGTAGCACCGTCCTTCGGATATATGTAGGAAGTGATTTTCTACGTAATGCTTCGATTAAAAATTTCAGTCTTATACATATATGTGCATAAAGTGAATTGCACGCAGAGTAAAATTTTGATGAAACTTAAAATGTACTGCGAACAACCACCTTTTTGAAAGTATGCACGGTTTACGATACACATATATTCGAAGCAAAGTGAAATCTCATGTATGCTTGATGTTTCATTCGTTGTTTGAAAGCCAAATATGTGCAAAAATCTATTCTGCAATATGTTACTCAAGAATAAATAATCCGTTTTGTTTATAATGATTTTTGAATTCTGATATATATAATTAAGATAACGTCAAGTTAACATAAATCACAAATGATCGATTTTATATCATAATATTTTTTTTCGTTTTGACTTTTTCAATTTGAACATTTCTTATAATAAGTAATTAGATTATTAACAAAGTATTTATTCGAGGTAATTACACTTTTATGAACCAATCACGAAAGACGGAGAGATGAGGCTCAATTCCTTAAGTTGACATAAAATAAAAACCTCTATATTTGATGTGTGCCGATCATTTTTCTCTGCGTTGGGAATGCGATATGTCACTTCAGATTTGGGGTCGTTGGAGCCTCGATTTTTTCAAATTGTGCTGTAATACGGCGAGTTTGGCTCCCTCACCTTGGCATTGATGCGTGCGACAAATATCGATGGTCACTTAATGTATGGGATGGAATCCAAAAAAAAAAACATTGGAGACATGAACAAATTTATGATGGGAAAACACTGCGATTAGGATTACGGAATTGACAGTATCCTTACCCTCAATTCAAATACTTCAGGGCCTTTGCTCCTCGGCAAAGCTGAATTTTTCGTTATGTTGCTAGCAATTAGCTCTTCCTTCGGAATAATTAATAGACGGGTGTTGCCCTGGACATTCCTCTATTGGCCGGACGCGATATATTCTTTGGTGCCGAACTCTAGTGTCGCCTTGAGTGGAGTACTTGGTTGAATGAGGTATCTCTTCGAAAAGGAGTCACAGTCCCGCATTGTCATAGCAATCAACTATTTCTCCCTATTGAATGTTTGTCTCTTTCTTTCTGCCTCGCGTCTAGATCTTGGATATTTCTCTCTCTATCTCTTTAGGTATTTTGACCGGCACTTTTTGCCCACCTTCTATCCACACAATAATGTATTTCTCTTTCACTTACTTTATATTTTCTCTTCTTCTTTTTGTTTATTATCATATACTTATCATAGCTCCGGCGTCACTCTCGATGCAATGCACTATTAATCTGAAATTTATTGTCATCAGCCGTCTCTTGCATAAGTAATGTATATAAGTAATTAAAAATTATAAGTAGTTAATAAGTAAAAAAGTGTAAATATTCTTTATGTATTCTTGCTTAGGGACCCTGTGTCCATAGCACGATAAACTAGATCAATCAATCAATCAATCAATCAATCAATCAATCAATCAATCAATCTCTCTCTTTCTTTATTTCCCCACATACATCATTATCCGTCATCTTATAATCCGTTATTACATGTATATGTAATACGCAAGCTACACAATTTACAATGATAATTATACTAATATAATTAATTCACTTGCAATCAATTAATTTGCATCTGATATATACACTTTATAAAATTAAGTAATTATAATAGCTAAAACTGTATAGAATTAAAACGTAAAATAGAGAATCTAATCAATCAAACTTTTAACGATTCGATCACAAAATATAAATAATTAAAGTTTATATATATGACACATATTTTAACGTAAACATTTAGAAAGGAGTTATAATAATTGATGATATTTTTACGAAAGATTTTATACCGAACATATGATATTTTATCTTGACTAATAAGAATAAAGTAAATGCCGATGATAACTGGAATTACATATATTACAATTGACACTTCGATCGAAAGTAACATAATAACCCCTTTTAAAGTATCGATTTTAAATATCTTTCGAGTAATGAGCATAATGTAATTAAAATGAAATAATACTACGTTTGATAACAGTTGTGCAAGAATTTGCGCAGTTGATGAAATGTTTTATCATTCGTTTGTGTTCATTTAGATTGCAAAATAATATTATAATCAATATAATCATGAAAAAAAATCTTACAGGACGGCTACTTAGAATCAGATAGATATTATTGATAATTCCATAACACAATTATGAACTGATTCGACGGAATTCATCGTTCTTTTGTGATAATATTTTCTTCAATTTTAATTAAACTCTGCGTCGGTGACAGGAACATCGCAGAACAAGTAATATATTACTATAAAATTGATATAAAAAAAAAATATTTACATTCGCTGTTTAAACGTATAAACTTTCAACTTTAAATACATGAATAATTTATACGATTAAACTAATAACAATAAAATTGGCGCACATATCTGACGGTATGAATTTTGTTACCGTATGAATTTATATACAATTTTTATTTTTTTTCTCTTCTGTATCTGTCGGTTTAAATTCTGTACTCTTTATACTTATATAATGTTTATCTTTTGTGCAAGGGCTTGCCCCGTATACTTTTGTAAAATAAAAAATAAAATGTAAATGCAAAAAAAAATATTTACTATGTATGGACAGCGTATCAGATGTGAACTTGATTTTTTTCTTACTGTAAATACACATATACACCTGCTCACGTTCGTAAACCGGTAAATGATTAAAAATCGACGCACTGAAAACAGCCACTGATTTAACGCGGCTCTTATATGGGGTTTGACATGCGAAAAATGCTTTATGAACGTGAAAATATAGTGTACATTTTTTTGAATGAAATTTTGACAATTTACCGATGTCGATGGTTGATAAGCAATGTGAACAAGATATCATTTTTGTAAATTAACAGCAATATATACAGCAATATATACTTATAAAATATTTGAAATCAACTATGTTCAGTAAACTATCGAACTACAAGATGAGTGTCACGTTTTTGCTACTAGTGTATTGAAAACTGTAAAATATTTGAAATTATAACTCTTAAAGAATGTTTATTAAACAGTATTCTTATATTCTTCATATAAAAAGTCCCCTCGTTAATTTAAATAAACGTGAGGTCATAAAACATTTAAACACAAATCAGTTATATATCGCGAGTTACATCATTCATGTAATCATTCCCTTGTGATAGATAAGTCACCATGAATATTTTATTATCACTCTGTATTACTGATTCTTTAATCTTAAAAAGAAATAAATGTAAATACCAAAACATTGTTGCAAATCTTGAAAATGAATAAATTCATTCAATAAAATTTAATAAATTCGTGAGTTGGAGTAGAATATTTTGATATTAATAATTTTAATGTACTTATCGTGCACTTTTGAGTGTTACAAATAATGATACGAGTGTACTAGGCCAACATTGCTTTGTCATCATTAAAACGACAAGATTTACATGAAATTCGCGTACGAAAAAAACTTGATTTTATCAAGAAGCATACGTATGTTTATTCATTTCTTTTTTTTTTTTTTGTAAGCGATCAATTTTTTTATTCTTATCCAAATAACAGATAGAAAAGTCGAGTTTTATCTTTTCGTCAGCTTGCGGTTTCAAATCTTGCTTATGTAAATTTAATTTAAGTAAATAGCTGTGTTGTTTAGTGAAATACTGTAAACAACATATATACAAGTACAACAAACTTTTAATCAACGAATAAACAATTTCAATTCAACTAAAACTGAAAATATTTTAAAAAATGTTTGTCATGTAAATTGTTTATTGTTAATGAATATATATATATATATATATATGAATTAAAGACCTTTATTTAAAGTTATATGATTTTTGCATATTTCCTGCATATAAAATTTATGGTAATTTGATAACAGAACGAGTGTATTGATGGTGAGCATTCTTTCACGACATTTTCATTTCTGTTTGTTATCTATATGCACGTCTGCTGACAGATTAGACAACGGTTTTGCTTATCTTTACGAACGTATGCAAGTTCTAGAAACAGAGGTACGTGTGCGAGGCGCAACGAATCTTTTATTTCAAAAAAATAATATTTCCTATTACGTTATGCTTCTGTAATACCACATCGACGCAACTAATCTTCTTAAAGAAATATAAATATTACGACTATACTCTTGCCCAAATTAATTTGAAACAAAAGTAACATGATTGCAGCTTTAAAAATGATTGCAAATTTCAGTGTCTTTTTTGGATGTCAGAGGGATTGATCGAGCTTTTAGGAAATAACTGAAAGAGGTTTGTAGAGAGAATTATGAAAGTTGTATTGCTCGGACTTTTAAAAGAGTGCAACTAGTTGGAATGACATATGAAATATATGTACATTGGCATTATGTACTCAAACACTAATTGTTTCACATTAGTAAAATGAAATAGTACTCCGAAAATTGCTTAAACTTTTTAATTATCTAAATCACAATAATAATAATAATAACAATAATAATAATATATTAATGACATTTAAACGTTTTTATGTTTATAAAGTTTATCAAGTTAGTTGCACATAAAAATTTTATTCGGTATATATCATAATCTTTTGTTAATTCAATCGAACATCATTCGTACGAACTTATTTCATTAAAAGTCTACACGCGTGACGTGAATAGAAATGAATTAGAATTCAAATAACTTGAGCTGTACAGCTTGTCCGATGTGATGTATAAACATACCTGATTGTACTACAAAAGTTCAACGTGTCTTTCCCGTTAACACACGAAACTCATGTATGACAAATTTCATCCTTGGATGATGGTTCGATAATAAGAAATTCATTATTTTTTCTTTATATAATTGGATTCAGATTTTCTTGAACATTTCTTAGAAAAACTTTGTTATGTAACGTATAAATAATAATATGATTGCGATTAAATTAAATTAGAAACTAAAATCTTGTGTATAGAAATTAAAATATTTTAAAGACTTAGGAGATATGAACAATGTAAGAAAAAATTTGATAAATTTGAAATAAACTTACATTTTTAGTTAGAATTACTGTTCTATTTTGTTTTATTGCAGCATTCAATGCCAAGTTACATACTTTTTCAATTACTACTTTGTTTTAAAAAATGATAAAATATATAATCGCAAAAAAATAAATGTTTAAATGGCTGATGCTCATTGTAATATCATTAAAATGAGTAATTTAAAAATATTGTTTATACATGTGTCATGCCAAATATCATGAATTTTTTAAACATTTTTTCTTTTAGTGCATAAAAATCATTTTCATTATCTGTTATTCTTACAATATTTATGAATGATTTCCTTCTTTTTTATATCCCATGACATCGTATAATTGTGAATTGCATAGCATGGCGAAAGGTCGGAACATAGAAAAACTAATATCCAAGCGATTTACAATGATGGGATGCAGCTCAAATGTACTTAAAATTAAGTGTGAAATGTAAATTTGGATATAGAGGGGGACATCCAGCCAAATAGTATACATTTCACATTTAATTTTTTTTTTTGCCATTCCAGTGTTTACATCAATTGTTAGTCATTGTTTAATAGACACAAAGCAAATTTCGTGTAATTCTCTAAAAAAATCCTGTAGAAATACAGAATTTTAAACAAAATAACACGACAAGAATGCATATCGGGAACATACATTTTATTCAATTCTCTAAATCCCAAATGTAATTCAAACTGTTTCGTAATGTATTCCAAGTGCTGAGTTTCAGGTCGCTATTATCAAATTTGCATATTGAGGTTGAACTCCGATTTCCATACTGTCTAAATTTCTTGTAGAGAAAATTAAGTCATTCTTTTGTAAAAGTAAACGTTTTCACTCCTTTACTGTCGATTGTTCACTCTTGCATCAGTGCCACTTCTTAGATTCTTTCTAAAACGAGTTGGTGGATTGAAAAGTGATTGAAGTGAGAGATAAATCATATCATGACTCGTAATTATTTTATATAATGGTTTAAAAAGTCGTTCATTGAGATAAATTAAATTCATTTCCCAAATAAAAAGTAATACGTCTAGATTGTATAGATTTCTTATTTTAATTCGTCGATATATGCCATTACAAATGAGCAGAATTATTTTCAAAATTATTGACAGTCATTATATTGATTAGCGAATCTGTGAGATGAAAAACCAGCAGCTTTTATTTGCCATGAAAACAAATTTCTGTATTCAAATTAATTCCAAAATCCACATTAACAAGTCTGGAAGTCATCGACACGGGTTCTGTTTACGAATACGATTTACGAAAACATCTAAATAAACACGCGCATCCATATCCGTCAAGTCTATTTACCTAGAATTCAACGACTATTTACCAAAAATTAATTTTCACGAACGTCATGCTCGAGACATCGGAATAACAAATACTCGACGCGCATCTGATAAATAAAAAAAAAAAAAAAAAATACTAATAAAAATGGGCTCGAATTTATCACGGGCAACTGACCTACCGGTTAAAGGCACGAATGCGTCAGTGCGGGGAAAAAAGTCGACCCGTGAATGAGACTTTCTTCGAGACAACCCGTTTGACGGCCGTCGACCAATGAGTAGCTCTCCAGAATATTATACGATTTTATTGTAAAGGAATTAATCTTTATCTCGGATCGCGCGCAGAATTCCGAGAATTTTCGATGCAGTAGCGTATATACGTTTATTATTACGACTCTATCGCATTTCGCGAATTCGCGTTATACCTCCGGTTGTTTTGACGTCTCCGCTTGTCAGGAGCACCTTAAGTCGCGTGCCTGAGATATGAAATTGGTTTATTTCCCCGTCAAAATATAAGAAGCGCGCCGCCGCCCAGTGCGCCGTGTTTGTTCGATGTCAGAAATTACATTTTCGCAAATTGCCGCCGCGCATGACTCGCATTTTGCTGCTTATTGGCTGACCTGACTGAAAAATAAGTATACAGAATAAGGACGTTTCGTTTTGCGAATTTGCCTATACTCTTCGAGAGCTAAGGAAATGCTAAGATACTTGAAATTTATTTTTTTGACGCAAATTTCATCGTCAAAAAAATTCCGTGATAAAAGTTTGATATGAAAGAGCATAGATGAAAATCATTAAAAACCACTGGATCACGTGTTGAGTAAAAAATGCACGTAGGTATCGTGTATAGAATCGATTTCAAATGCTCTCGAATTTCAGTGAAATATTTCGTAGGATGAAGTTTTTCAGAAGGCTTAATCTGCAGTTATAAACGTTATTTTCATTGGAAACAGTATTGATGTCTCAATTAATCAATATACAACTATAGAACAATATTATATGTTTTTATCAAAACAATCGCGAGTTTCTTTCTTTCTCTTTTTTTTTTAATTAATTGCAAATTCGTGTTGCGTGAATCAAGAGTCAAATCTCATGAATAATAACAACCGGTCTGCGCTGAATCAGTATGAATCATATTGTACATATTAAATTGGGGTATAAAAATGATGTAACTGTAGAAAAAAAATGGAATGGATGTTGTGGAATATATCTATATTGAATTTTATTAAAGTCTAAAAAATAATTTTTCATAAAATTAAAAAATTAAAAAATTAAAAATTAAAATAATTTTTCATTAATTTAACACATTTTTTAACATTTGATTAGCAACGATTATTTAAATATATCATAACATCACATGCAGTGATGTTTATATACAATTTAAAGATAGGTTTGTTAATTTTGTTATTCAACATTTAGAATATCTTCTTTAGACATATGCCTATTGAAATAGTTTAATAATTAATTAAAGGATATAATAATTAAGTCCAATTTATGTACATCTTTATTGTTCAATAATTACACCATTTTGTAAGAATTTTTTATTTAAGATTTGATTTAGCTACAGTGAGGTATACAATTCATAAGCATTAAATGTACATTGTATAATCGCATCCATTTTTAATAAGCCACGTTGGTTCAATTTTGATATCGACCGTACCGTTTTCTTGGATATTTCTTTGATCGTCCTCCAATATACAAATTGGATAAAAAAACTTTCTTATATATACAATAGAATTATTTTAGTTTGACGCATACAAATTTTTATTAATTGATGCAAAGATCTTTGCAAGATCTAAAATTGAATATTTTGGAAGATCATGTATTAGAAAGCTATAATTGTTTATCGTGATGTGCATATATCAGCAAACGTCACGTTCGCTAAATAAAGAAAGATGAATATTGCACTGAACTCAATGAAAAGAAAGAATATAATTTCAAATATTATCATCTCGTAACACATGAAGCGAATGTTGTAAAGTGAAAGAAAAGAAAAGTGAAAAATCTTCATTAGTCAAAGATAAAACTAACGGCGATTCGAGGAATTTTAAATTGATAAACATTTTAAATTGATAAACAATAAGTGTATTGATATTTTTAAGATCAACCACAAAAAACCTTAGATACTATATGTTTCATCAACCGAAAATGTATTGAAACTTATTTGGTCAAAAAACGAATTCAGTTACAAGGAAGCGAATTCATGCGCGTGTGTGTGTGCGTGTGCGTGTGCGTGCGCGTGCGCATTTCAATCCACTTTAATTCAAAATTATATAATTTTCATCCTGCGTGATGCAGGTTTTTGGATTAACGTCAATTGAAATGCATAGAATTTAATTTACAAATATTATTTGTTTTCGTGTACGTACGAATTGAATCATAAGAAGTACTAATATTTAGAATTCGTTCTTCGATCGATCCATTTCAATACATTTTCGTTTAATTGCAATTTGTTGGCGATGTTATAACCAATGTGTTGATTCATCAGAATTAGCCCGTGATTCACAAGTGGCGATCTGACATTGTATATAGAAATAAATGACAAATTTTCAGTAAAAATGACTGCGATTAATGTTGAACGATTCCGTGTATTTGAAATTCGCGACTTATTTATTATCATATACAATCAAAGCGAGGTCGCTAAATGTATACATGGTTCCCCCCTCTGCAGCGTGAACGAGGAATATTATTCAAATTAAACTGTTAGCACACTCGATTTCGGACCTTCAAGTAAATAAATTGTAATTAAATAAAATAACATTAGAATCGTCGATTTGGCGATTCCTGTGCGCCAACAGAATTTTTTTTTTTTTGATACCATGTTCCGCATCCGAAGAACCCGCTCAGGAGTTCTGACAAAACAAACAAATGTTGATTAAAGTTAAAACTTAGGCTAAAGCATTTGACCAGTTTTAGCCCGTATATACATACGTATATATCACAGAAAAAGCTTTTACTTGAATACCATAATTACCATACATCTACCAGTGTAAATTGTAATTCACACAACAATTATATCATTTCATGAAATAATGGCAAGAAATTATGAAAAGAAACTTTCCCCTTTCACGACTAATAAGCAGGTGTATTTAAACAATTGAGCAAGACTCGTAAAATTCATTATTTCCATGTGTAGCGTCGGATAATTAAGGAATTTTCAGAACATAAAAATAGTCCCGATTGTTTTTCTCCTCGTGCGCAATTTCGCAATTATCTGAGGTACTTCTCTCCGGAGGAGGCGCACGTCAGGGTATATACGCACCGTAAGGGGCACACGTCCCTGTCTCTGGACCGACGTGACTGAATCGTGCTCGACACACGGGCACCATTATAGGGACCCACGGGTTGTAATAGCGTAATGGCCCGGCGGGTTACCGCCACGGCAAGATATCGCGGAATCGGACATGCCGGTATATAGGTACCACTGACCCCTTCCGTGCGAACGCCTAGTACATCGTAGTCTTTTCCACTATACTTACGTGACACGGCTGAGATGCGTCGCGCAATAGGATACATTCTGGCTTTCCAATGCTTATATCTCGGTCGTTGCGACGTTTCCTTTTTTTACAACTTTCCTGGCTTTTAAGGGGTTCATCTATTTCGATGTCAGCATGCAGAAAGTGGGTTGGATTTTGCGGTTTTTAGCCAGGTAGACAAATTACTTCATTAGTACCGAGACCTATTTACTCTTTGAATGGTTTTTCTGGTGCGTTCATATTTTTCTATTTTCTCATCTTTCTAATATAAATGAAACACAGTATTGTAATGTTTGTAATTGAAAAAATGAAAAGTCTGTACAAAGTCTATAGTTGTTTGTGAGTAAATGCCGATATTTTTCATTAACGGAATGAAATGTGTAAATTAAGAAAGTCATGCGGAAATTATTTTCGAATTTATCACATATAGCTTAGATAAAATATGTTGATAGTGCTTGAACTGAGATATGGAAAAATAAACTGGAAAAATCTAATTTAAAAAAATCTATACAGACTATAATATGGTCAAACGTGTAGAACGAAGTACAGAAAATAATTAATCAATTCTCATAAACAAATGTAAGGTATGATAACTTTCGAAAAGCCATAGGTTGCTCAGGGGTAACAAGTGGACTTCATTCTTCATTCCCATTACAGAGACCTTACATTGTTCTACCTATAATGTATCGGACATAAAAATGAACAGTAACAATGATGGGCTTCATTCATAAAAAATAAAGTATAATTGAATTGATAAAATCGGATATCCGCCGCGTTTTTTGAGCAAATAAATTTTAAGTAATTTTATCGTAGTTTATTGTGTAGGGTTTAATATTATTAAAACTCATATTATAGAAATGTTTCTGCAGAACATAATTTAAAAAACGATGTCTTGCATTTACATATTGCATTTTTATATATTACTTGATAACTCATTTCATTGTGTCAAGATAATTGTTTATTTTACATTTAAATTTTTTTTTTATTCGTCATATCGGAAATCTGACAGCGTATTCGTAATCAGCAACTCCACCTATCCAAAAATGTGGCGAGTTAATCGGATGCAAGGAAATCTTCGTGTTATACTGTTAATAGTATATAAGTTTCGTTTATTGTTCTATATCAGTCGACCACACACAACAAATTAAATACCTGGTTTTTAATTCATATTATACGACAACAAACAGAAAATAATATTGAAAAATTGTGCTGCTAAAAAAATTTATTTCGTTTTTACGAGCAGTTAAAAGAGTTGAAAGTTGCTTAATAAGTTATTTAATAACAATTTCTGTTGGAACTTATCTATCAGATTTAATAATTTAAAGGGAGCTTGATTGCACAAAGTATCAAATATTTTCGGTTTTCACCGCCTCAATCGTTAATTTTTGCGTAGATTGTCTCGTCGTTTCGTAACTTTCGCAGTTGTCGCTTTCATGATTATTTGAAAAATAACTTTGCATAAGCAAGTAATATAATTTAAATTCATTTAACCCATGTGCAACCTTTCATCATAATAATAGGGCCTTCCTAATTCGGAGTGACTTACTATAATTGGTAAAATTCAAGTAGAAACGAATACCGTTTCTAATTGGAAAAATAAATGTTTATTAATATATATAGAAAATTAAAAATACATCTTCAGAATATTAGAAATATATATATATATATATATATATATATAATATATATTGTTATTGCAAAATGAGGACGGTTCATACCTGCGCTTTTTCATAACAGTACATACAGTTCAATATAATTATCTGAAAGGTTCTCAAGCTTAAAACGATTAGACCAAGGCGGCTAAAAAGTCATTAGCTTCATTATAAATGTAAGTGTCTAATGGGGTAGCAATGTGTTATAGATAATAACTTAATTAGAATTGTTGGTTTTGGTCTCCATACTCGGAGAAAAACAAAAAGATGAATTGGTAAAAAAGTAATATTATTTCTTCTGCTATAAAGGTATAACAAATTATATTTATTAAAAATAAAATAATTTTATTAAAATTATTAATAAAATTTTTTTATAAAATTAGTATTTAAAATATAAATTTAAAAAAATTTTTATTAATAAAAATTTTTTATAATAATATTATAAATATTAGCGCTTAGGATGTTAGGATTTATACAAAGAACAACTAGGGATTTCAAAGATCCTTATTCCATTTCGTATCTTATACGCTCTTTGGTAATTCCACATTT
>JAPYZR010002019.1:0-18543 GCA_030522945.1 Trichopria nigra
TTCTTATTGAATTAAATGTTTTTTTCTTATTCGTTTCAATGTTTTTCTTGTTTGTTTCAATGTTTTTCTTGTTTATTTCAATGTTTTTCTTGTTTGTTTTGATATTTTTTTCTTGTTTGTTTCAATGTTTTTTTCTTGTTTGTTTTAATGTTTTTTTCTTATTTGTTTCAATGTTTTTCTTATTTGTTTCAATGTTTTTCTTCTTGTTTGTTTCAATGTTTTTTTTCTTGTTTGTTTTAATGTTTTTTTCTTATTTGTTTCAATGTTTTTCTTGTTTATTTCAAGGTTTTTCTTGTTTGTTTCAATGTTTGTTTCTTGGTTGTCAGTATCTCGTCGATGTATTCGATATGCGATTCAGTTGATTGGCTGGTACTTTCTGTACGGTATCGTACCTGACATAATGATAAAACTTTCAACATAACCGGTTTGTAATTCCCAATTACAAAACATCGAAAACACACAATTACAATAGTAACCAGTATAACCAGTAGAATGATATCAAACCACAATAAAAATGGCGTTTAGTTTTTCATTTTTATCAAATGTTCATTTTTAAAGTGAACAATAAACCGGCAACAATCGAACCACAGCCGTCTCCAATCACCTCCAACAAGTGGTCATTTGTCGACCTCAAAAACAGAGTCCAACATCACAAAATTACGATACATCCCCCAGCGACGGATCTTGCGGTGTCACCGCAAACGAAAAGTTTACAACGAAAACGTAAAAACGTATAGGGAATTCCGAAAAACGTCGACTGCACCACCAGCATCAGCTCGGTAAGGTATGTATACATATATGTAAAAAAAAACGTAACCAAAAGACACATAACCGCTTGTGAACGATATACCTCTGGCTGACAAGTGAGAGTGTGTACGTGCGTGAATCGTATCGGTGAATTCGTGTGTATACGTGAAAGAAAGATAGAGAAAGACAGAGCGAGAGATAGAGAGAGATAGAGAGAGTGTGAAAAAGTGAGAAGGGCGGTAGTTGTGTGAGTATGCGTGAGAGAGAGAGAGAGAGACAGTATGGTAATATCGTGGTGTGGTCATCATCGTACACAATATCAATTAACGTGCACAAGAACAATATACTGCCACGAGATTGCGTGCAGGGCGGGTATCATTCGTGCATCCGCACGGAGCGTTAACAGTGTGACAGACCTGGCTTTAATAGACACAACTTTGGCCCCGACGGGCATGTTCTCTTTACAGTAGATCGGCCCGTACACTGTTTTGTCCCATACGGGCGGATTATTTGCACGGTCCACAACGTCGATCTGAACCTCCACCGTTCTCGACAAGGTCGGGAAGCCCTTGTCTTGGGCCATCGCCTCCAGCTTGTAAGTCGCGCGCTACGGATTCGACGCGAATGGAAAAGAAAAGAAAAAACAGCCTCAGTTAGTTTGGTTCGACCCTCTCGGTACTTTATGCACATTCTCTCTCGTTAAGCGCGATTGTTTTCTTTTCTCAACTATTTATCAACTAAAACTGCCGAGGAGGCTGGAGGTGACAGGATCGACGACCGCAGATTGGCGTCGTCCCCAAGTGGTACCTATATATTATCGTTTGTCACAACTATTTTGGTTTATTATCAATTAGGCGGCATTAGCGATCATATGTATTATCTCCCCACGACCTGCACACGTCTCAGGATCCGTGCGCACGAGCCCTATCTCGCTATATATATGGTACTTCCGAGCCTTGACGGAATGAATGAATATATATGAGACATTGGCTAAGAATTGACATTATAACCTTAAAAACTACAAATGTGACTCGTATATACGTTCGTGAGTTTGCTCGTTCGTCGCTTACGGTTTATAACGCGGCATGTTTTGCTGGCTTGGCATGTGGTGGGTGGTGGTAGCTCAGTATATATATGTTTAAAGAGAGATAGACAGACAGAGAGAGAGAGAGAGAGAAATAGATATAGGTATAGATAAGAGAAATATATAAGGTAATTTTATGCACATAGGTAATTTGTACTATATAATATATATAATGTTTTATAATAATATATGGCACAACGTATGCGTAAAAGGATCGATATTGAAGGATGATACGCTGAGCGATCTGCCGCGTGCGCGAGCTATAGCTGCGCTATATCGTGCGTACTTCCGCCACCTCGTCGCCATTTTGATCCTCGAAAGTACCCCTGATTTATAAAAGTTGAGGGTGAACTTTGCCCCTTAAAATTTTCGTTAGATCGCCACGACTCTCGTACCGGTGTCACAAAAGCTTGGAAAGCTTTTCTTCATCGATGAATCCCGGCGAACCTATCGCAAAATTTCAAGTTTCTGTGGGCTTTTCGCGGTTCATTCATGAGATGGAAAAACAGATAAGGGATTGGTGGTGACGTACTGATCGATGAAGAAAAAAAAGGTGAACGAGGGGGTAACAAGAAGTACACCGACAATCGGCGCAGCATGGCACCCGGCACCGCGTGTCTTCACTTCGGTCAAGTCGTGGCATACAAACCTGGCTTTCACCGACGTCACTACGTGACCCACTGTGACATTTTCTTTGATGTGAATGGGGCCGTATACACTCTGATCCCACAGAGGTGGTTTATTGTTTCTGTCTACGACGTCTAAATCAACGTCCACGTCTGCCCACGAGGGTGGTGTCCCTCTGTCGGAGGCGCGTACCTTCAGGCGATACTTGTCTCGCTATTGGCAAAACACGGGCCGTCAACTTACAGGACACTCGGTACACACTCTACAATCTTTCTTATACGAATCAAAACTTAAAACGAAAATCATATTAAATCATAACAAAATCATATCGAATCAATTTTTGCCTATAGATACTGCTCGTTTCCTTAGCGCATCGGCATCGCTGTCTCGTTTGCTCGTCAAAAGAAGCCGATAAACGACAATGGAGCGACGCAAGCCGTCGATAAAACAAGAAAAAAAAACAACAACAAAAAAATGAAGAGAAGAAGAAGCATCGGAACTGGAATTAGAGAACGTTTATATGTGAAAGCTTTTTTCGGTAGGAAATATATATCGGAAAGAATTCGCATGTGAAAGTTATCGAATACCGATTGCCGATGCCGTGATTCGCGCCACGGTCCATTGTCACTTACCGGAAGAGACTGGGGAATAAAAGAACGACAGAAACAGAGAATCGGAAATAAAGGCGAAATCATAGATAGAAAAAGGGGGGGGGTGGGGGGTAATTTACGGGCGGCGGTAAGTGACGGAAACAAACGAAAATAAAAGAGGAAATGCGGCGCGAAATGCGATACGGGCTTGCGTTTTTAACGAGCGAATAACGAGAAACGGCACGAGATCGACGTTTCTCGTATTAAATTTTGGCATTTAAATTTTTCAACTTGATGCAAAAAAATGTTTCGCCGGATATAAAAAAAAAAATTCGTTAAAACATTGTTTTTTGTTCCAATGACAAAATATGCTGCATGACAATTGATTTTATTGAAAGATTTGTTTTTCGTTCTAACGACAACATATTTTACTGAAAGTACAATGCTCTTGAATTATTTTGTTGAAACTATAATTTTTTAAATAATTTGTCAAAACAACTATTTTTTGTTCCGACGACATGAATGTTTTGCTAAAGACAACACGATTGTTGTCTTTTTGACAAAATATTCAGTTGTAAATAAAAATTTAGTTTAACAATTGTTTTCTTGAAATGACAAAATATTTTGTTAATCTAACAATTTTGTTCTTCGTTTTGTTCTTTTGTTCTCCGTCATTTTGTTCTTTATTGATTCAAATTCCGTATACTAAATAAATTTCATCGTTTCCAAAAAATTGCAGGTATTTCAAGTTGGAAGATTTGCAACAGATTACTAATTAATTAATTAATCTTTGTTCGTTGATTTAACTTTATAAACAAAGTATTAGAGTTAAAATGTTTTAGAAAGTGCTGAATTTATTTTTTATCAATTCTTGAAAAATAAGTTCTCATTAGGTCCTTAGATGGGTCGAGTGAAAATTGAGGCACTCTGCAAAAGAGTGCCACTTATTGGAGTGAAATTTCACTCTACATTGGAGTGAGTCGAAGAATTTACACTCCAAAGAGAGTGAAACTTCATTCTTTTACAAGAGTAGCTCAATCGTCACTATTTTTGGAGTGAAATTTAACTCCAAGAAATTTAGATAGTAGGTATATCATTACGTACACTCTTTCTAAACTTACAAGTCGACATGTTGGAGGACGTAAAGAGTACTTTTTTCTACTCATTCTGTGCAACTGCCAATTTTCATATTACGCTTATTTTTCTAAGAACTCGAAAAGAGCCTCTAAATTAATTTTAAAAAGCTAAGAAAACGACGCATTTAAGGATTTAAAGAGCACATTTAGAGCTCGTTCTGTCCAACTTTTTACATCTGCTGATTGAAATTCCACGTTTTTTATTTTTTTTAAATGTTACGAAGTTTCTGATTATTCTTTAGGAATAATAATCATACAAAAGACGTTAAACGAATTTTCAAAAATAAAGAATATTTTCAAATTGAAAGTCTACAATAAATTACACACTTATAAGCATGACAATAAGTTGTAATAAATTATCTAGAAAAAAAAAACACAATTCTCTTAAAAACAATGACAAACTTGTCCGAATCTCGATTGAAAAATTACGTCATTTTATGCACATTATTACTGAACTTTTTTTTAATGCATTCTGAATTCTTTCAAGTTTTAAACATTAATAAAATGGCAAACACAATTGAAGGTTTTAGACAAATTCCCTTAATCTAAACCATCGAATTCGTCATGGTTTTAAGAAAAGTTTGCAAGAAATTATCTTATAAACATAAAGAGTACATATACATGTTGGGCTGATTAGTAATCTTGTACAAAACAAATTGTCCAATCGTCAGTTATAAATGTTTTAAAAGATCCCTTTATAAACTCCTAAAATTTCTTGGAGTAAATTTTCACATTTTAAAAATGAAACTTGACTCGTGCTGGAGTCTAAATTCTCCGACTTATTCCACGAAGAGTGAAATTTCACTCTAAGAACTTTAGACAATAAAATAAGGGATGCATACTCTCTAAATTTCTTCACAAAGAGTAATAATTGGACTACTCTTGGAAAGGCATGAATTTTCACTCTTTAAGAGTGATATTTCACTCCATGAAATTTAGAGAGTATTACTATGAAACGCAATTTACGACTTTAACATGCATGAAATATAAGGAATTATTAACTAAATGTTTTTACACAAGTTTTGTTTGTTCGTTAAAATACAATTACTAATGAAATCGAAAATCGGAAAACATCTGTTTATCAAATTTATAAGTTAACGATTTATCTACGTCGTTTATGGACCAGAAAAACATCGAGTTAATGAAAATTTATTAATGAATTCATACCACAAACAGTCTTTATTATCAACTTTTTATTTGGAGAAAACCTGCGGTTTCTTCTTAGTTTTTACAATTTTTGTATGTATTTTTACGTTTTTTTATTAATTGTCAATAATTTTGAATTCTTTAATTCAAAAAAGAGCTTTTAAAATGATTCCAACAATGAAAGTTTTTTTTTTTTTAATTTATTTTATCTTCTTTTGTGTGTTATATTTATATATTATCTTTATATTTACATAAACATAATTTGTATACCCAAATGGTTGTATTCAGTAAATTATTATAAAATTTTAATGTAACTATTTTCGTTGTCTTTTACTGATGCTGGAAAGGTACAAACCAAATCCAAAATAATTTCCATTCATTTGCACGAAAATGAAATTTAAATTTTTTTATCAAATTTAATTTATCAAATAATCAAAAATAAACGAAAAGGAAATGTTCTTTTAAGTAGCATTATTTCAAAAGAATTCAAAATAAAATCTCAACAGGAATTCTCCATAATGAATACAAAAACAGATTGAAATATTTTTTTGAAATAATTTCTATTCATTTTTTGAATTCTTTTTTAGCTCTTTCGTAGATCAGACTTTAAAAAATTAAAATAAATTCAAAACCTGATTGATAAAAAATCGACAATAAATTTAATAAAAATTTCTGTATATATGAATAATTTATGAACATTGTGGTACTGAAATTTAATGAATTCTTTTTGAACACTTTTGGAATTCATTTCGTTTCTTCGTACTGGAAACTAAAAAACAATAAATATTTTAGAATTTACTCCAGTCATAACGAATCGTAGATGAGTGTATATCGATTTCAAAGATTTTGCATTATTTTGTACTCTTTATAAGTTCATTTTTTTCCTTTTCGACTCCAAGAACCTTGGAAACTATACGATATAAGAATAGAAATTAACGAACAAAGCAGTTATGACGATTCAGTGGGAATAAAATGAAATTAAATCAGTTTTTTGCTTTTCTAAAAAAGGTAAGAAAAATCCAGCATATCCTGAATGCTCGTTAGACGCTCGACAAAAAAAGCTCAATCGCCTATCGCGCGCCTGAACCGCTTTGCGCGCCGCGTAGGAATTAAAAGAAAGGGGGGGAAAAGCTGATAGGAATATCAGAAACGAGTGTACAGGTATAATCGAAAAAGGAAGCGCGAGAAAAACAAAGTCAAGTGGAAGAAACTGAAAGGAAAACATTCTTTTCGGAACTTACGTCGACCGAATCTTTAGCTAAATTCATTGCCTTGCTTACAATAAAGAAACGCTAAGAAATTCCTACTTACTAAGTTTTCGTCATCATTATCATCGCCATCATCATCATCATTATCACTATCATCATTATCACCATCATCAACATCATCAAATCCGAAGTAAAAGAAAATGGTGCAATAAACACAAACGTAAAAGATAAAAAGATCGAAATTAGTACTTGATACGAAACAAAACAATGGCAGGCAATTTTGACGCATGCAAGCAGAATATATATGCGTTAAGAGAGGCGGAGGGGGAGGCTATAGGCCGGGGACAGTGGGATGATCGAGGAATCGATTTTGATGGATCGTATATGGCGGGGGCTGGTCGGATTCGTAAAAAAATATGACGACCCCTCGTCCGAATAATGATGTACCGTTAACGACACTCAAAAACCGATGGACGTTATCGTTATCGCTTTCTGTTGCTTGGTCTCGACAGTCGTATGCTGCCCCAATCACAGAAGAAAAAATGTCACACCACGGACAACTTTCTCTTTCATTTTCCGTCTCTTTAATATACCCGTGAGCGCTCTCTTCAAAAAATTCTTATTTGTCAGTCGTGATGATTCGGGGGCACAGAGAGTGACAGATCTACAGGTGCAAAGAGAAAGAGCTTGGGCTAAGCAAAGAAGAGAGATAGAAAGATACATAGAGAGAGAGAGAGAGGGGGAGGAAGTAGTATGAAGCGAAAGACAATAGAACAGTAGGACACAGAGGAGATTCGGGAAAAAGTGTTCGTGTAATAGTATAGAAAGAGATCGGTGATTGGTCGGGAGTTGAAGGTGCAGAAAGTACTTGTAGCGAAGAGAAAAGTAGCGTGAGGTATGGGGGGGGGGGGGGGGGAGCAAGAGCGAGATCCGTTCCTGTAAAGGAGTCAAAAATACATTTCATATAAAACATCGCAAGCATGTTCAAAAAATTGTCAATGTCTGATGCACCACAAAATGCGCAGCAGTTGGTGTACACCGGACGTGGGGCTCAAAAAATGTCGTTCCCACCTGCTCCTGGAAGTTCAAAAAAGCATCACTTCCCTTTTGAAAAAACAATCAGATTAGTTCGCTTACGAGAGAAAATATTAATTATGCACAAACATCATTGTCGACCGATCTTCCCGAGGAGATCGTTGGTAAAAATTGCATGGTTAAAAAATTCGGCACATTGTTAGTACAATCGAACTGGCGGCTCCTCGGTCTTTTTCAGTTTTCTTTTTTTTTTTTTTGGTTTGCTCTCGCCCAAAAAACAGAATGTCGCTCGTAAAAAAACTTTTTTTTGGTGCGCTTTAACAGCGACGACTTTCTTTTTTCGTCCATTCTAGTTTTTTAGTCGACTCGTAGGCACTCCGCAAAAGAACCCGAATGGTCGATCGATTCAGGTACGTGAAGCATTTGAGGAAATCAGGCATAGCTAATAAGTTGTTACCATAGTGAATCAACACATTGTGCACATCAATGGGAATAAAACTCTATACAAGTGCCGTAAAAAAGAAACTTATTGACGTTGCATATTAGTGATATATGAGGAAACAATTAATATATGTCAAACGTATTAGTATACAAAGACTCTTGATTTCATATAGGTATACGTTTCCAGGCAACAAAAACGTATTCGTGGCCCAAATGAAATTCATATGGAATGCCGGCAGAACGTGTACGCCCAAATTCGATGGTCGAGCTGTAGCCTTTCCGATTTCGAGACGCGAGAATTCCCTACCGAGCCGACATTATTTCATTCGGCACTTTGGCTTTACTCAAAACCGATCATTATCTTAATCTGAAACTAAGACAGACAGAAAAGCGACAGAAGGGTGCCACTGGTGGGTGCAGGATCGGTACCAGTCCATCTGGTGGTGTTTCCAGGCTTCGAGCAGCTTTACCTTCTCAAACGGTTTCTTCCAAGATTGATGGAACTCTAAAGGTAGATGTCGATAAAGTGGCATAGAAATCCTTCATGGCTCTATTACTTTTCTATCGTTGACATATTACTTTTGCTCATGATTGAGGGATCCTCGCGTGTCGACGATCGGAAAGCTCGATTAATAAATCTAAAATGGTCGTTAAAGATCGAGACAACTAGGTGGATACTTACGTCGAGGGGTTTTCGCAGAACGATCCAACCGGATTCCGGTTGGATCTCGAAATAATCGAGGTCTTGATCGTTGGAAGGAGCGGTTAGCGAGTAAACGATCGCTCCGTTATTGTCCGCGTCTTCGTCTGACGCCGACACGCGCAATATGTTCGTCCCTATGCTAGCATCTTGTTTCACATTTTCGACGTATTTCTGAAAAACAAATCATTTCATTGTTACTGTTCTCCTTCTATTGACAAATAATATGAAACGGAGAAAGAAAATTGCAAGTAAAATCCTTCATATCGGCTTAAAACGGATAAAGATATCGTCACAATCTGCGAAACCTAACCTATAAAGTCATTTCGGTAGGTCTCCCCTTAACATGCGAAAAAAAATTTGTACCGGTATTTACGCGAACAATGACACAAAACAATACATTTAACCGTTTTAAAATTTGTTAGAAGTTTTTGTTTGAAAAATAATGTCCGGGATATGAAAAATGTAAGAGACACAAACTTACTTGACGGTCGAAAAGTGGAGGATTGTCATTGACGTCGGTAATTTCGACGGTAAAGGAACAAACGCCCTCTAGGGACGGTTCGCCTTGATCAGTCGCTTTGACGGTTACGGAGACGAATTTTCCGTCATCTCCCTCCCGATCGAATACCTAAAAAACGTATTACAATGAGACACTTGCTTCTTTTTAACAAAATCGATTGGGTCTGTAATGTCACTACAGCTAACCTAAAAAGTGAAAATTGCTTTTCTAAAATTCCTTGTACATATTTTTAATTCAAACCTTGTTGTCAGAAGAATCTGATTTCTAAAGGTCTTGCATGGTAACAAATATTACCTTATTAATTTCAATTTACATTTTTTAGGTTAGGAAACCACGTCATCGATATTTTTTCTCTGCAGCACTATTTGACTTATTACTGAAGCTGTTTTCACACTTTAAGCGCTGGAAACTTTTTAATAAGAGTCCAGACCTTCATGTCAAAAAACTTCAAGAATGATTGGCAGTTTTTCGCCAATCATCAGAATTGTCAATCATTATATATCCAGACAAATACTAAGGGCGCTCTACCGGTATGCACTAACGTTGCAGGTGGCGCTAGTGTAGTAATTTCATACAGACCTCTTCCAAATCTATACTATTGGTTTTAACCAAGATACAAAAGTAAAGGATGGATGGGTAAAATCTTTCGACCAATCACAACTTATTCTATAATCCTACTCGACTCCTCCATACCCTGACCAGTTAGAGCCCATGCGTACTACTATTTTTATAATGATGAAGTAGAAAATATAGATTTGGAATCAATTGTTGTGTTTGAGACTAGTAAATTGTTACACTACCGCCATTTCCAACTTTGGCACATATTTCAGGAGTATACTCTTAATGGATCTCTACAATAAATAGGACAGTATTGCGATCTAACAACGTCTCGTACATATTTGTGAAATTTAAATTTCAGGGAATCTTTAAGAGGTTGTGACCTATTTGAACATTCAAATCTGATCAACGTTGAGGGGCTAATTCAAAAATGACTGCAGCAATCACCTTATTGGTCAAGACTTGGCCAGTCTCTTCGTCGACGGTGAACTTGGTGCCCTTCTGGTTCGGTTGCTGTACGATCGAGTACTTGACCTGGCCGTTGACGCCCTTGTCCTCGTCCGTCGCCTGCACCTTGATCACCGGACTTCCATTGTTCGCTCCTTCTTCCACTTTAGGATTGTAAGTCGCGCAATCCTTGAACACAGGTTTATTGTCGTTGACGTCAGTAATGAAGACGACAACGACGGCAGTACTGGTATGAATCGTTTGGGCGCCATTCGGGCAACAAGCGCCATCGTCCATGGCAGTGACGTTCAGTTCATATTTATCTCGGGCTAGTGAAATTTCTTTGTTGTGCAGTCGAATGACACCGGTGATCTCCTCGATGACGAATTGATCAGAAGAGACGCCCCCACCGACAAACCCGAAACGGACAGTGTCCCCGTCCTTGTCCGAGGCGACGACCGTCGTTACCAGGGTGTTCGGACCGGCGTTCTCGTCTACGTTCGGTGTGTACACCTGCTGCGAGAACTTGGGCTCCTCGTCGTTTTTGTTTTTCGTGTAAATCCGCACAGTGGCTGTGCCAATTTTCGAAGGTTCGCCTGAAAAATACGTATGAGTTTTAACGATTTTACGAAGTTACGTATAATAACTGGAGAGACGGCCATTTTGAATTTCACTCCCGAATTGGCCCTATTGGCCCAATGTAGAAGCACTTATTGGCCCCGCCCCGACAATACGCGAAACGCGCCGATGTTAGCCGAGTATCAGCAAAAACAAACCAATATGCTACAACTTCTTTGTTTACGTTATGAATATATTATGTATCACGACGAATGCAAATATTCAATCAAAATTGTCATTCTATACAGAATTATCGTTCGAAATCCGTAAATAATAAACAAATATATTCGACGTAAGAAACAATCTAAAAATTCAATTGCCCCACCTTTGTCTTTAGCGGTAACGGTGAATTCATAATAGGCGTTATTGTTATCAGCGTCCAATTGTTTGTTGTTGACGATCACGCCACTTGAGCCGACGCTAAAATGATCGTCGGATACCAAATATTCGATTTCGGCGTTCGCCCCCGAATCGGCGTCGGTGGCTTTAACCTTGAGGATGCTGGTCCCCAATGGGATATCCTCGTCGACATTGTGCGCTTGATAATCGGGCAGCTCGAATTTTGGTGCATTATCGTTCACGTCCGAGACTCGTATCGTCAGCTGCAAATTGAAAACGTCATTAAATTGATTGAATGCGTCATACATTCGCGTACGGTGAGGATTTTCGGTGTTCGCAAACTGATTCCATGCTTCTATTATCGCTTGCAATAACACGATGCGAAGTAATTCGATAAAAAAAATTATAAAAACGTTTCAGTTTTATTTTCCATGAACAATTTCGTCACTACATCAACAAAACGTGACGTTTAATTGTAATTGATGTTCTAATTTTTTTTAGGATGAAATGCGGATGACAGATAGGCGACTATGTTTGTAGGTTATGTACGAAATTCTGCCAAATGTATGATTTATTACGATAAAAAACTGTATAAAAAAATTGTGATATAAAGTGAAATATTTACCTCGACAGACGTAGAAAAGCCACCGGAGTCCTCAGTCGCAGTAACAACCAATTGATAAGTCTTAGGTTGCCGGAAATCTTCAAAATCCAGTTCTTTGGCGAGCTTTACGATTCCGGATGTTGGGCCAATGTTAAAAGTTCCGGCGGCACCTGGCCCGTGGGCTTTCAGAGTGTAGCGAATTTCCCGGTCAGCGAAGGACTTTGCTTTTACGGATATTATACTGAAAATTTCGTAAATTATTAACGTGTGAATAGGAGTACAACATTTCATATAACAATTAATAACTTTTTAAGTTCTTATAAAAAATATAGAGAATGAATTTCAGTTGTTTAACAAGAAATAAAATAATGAAAAAAAAAAAAATTGAAAAAAAAACTTACTCTGAATCCTTCTTTTGGTTTTCCGGAATGTTGGCGACATACGACGCCATGTAGAATTGCGGCGGCCTTTTGCCGCCGACAATAGACAGCCTTTCTTCAGGTGTAGACTGAAAACGTCTTTCGTCTATACGTCCGTGTTGGTCCTCTGCCCTGACATAAAGAACGTATTCCATGTCCAGTAGGAAAGCATCCGTGCCTCGCGTACGTACGACACCCGATCGTTCGTCGACCTCGAAGCGTCCGCCAGCTGTGTTTCGAATGCGAATATTGTAATACACTCGTCATAAAAATTCTTAAATTTATTTATGAAAATTGATAAAAAATATGTCATACCATAAAATGACATGAAAATTTGATACAAAAATTGATATAAAGAATGCCCTTAAAACATGATACTGGAACTGACGTAAAAAATTGATATAAAAATATGGTACAAAAATTTGATACGAAAATTGGACACAAAAATGTTATAATAAAATGAATAGAGAAAGTGACGTAAAAATTTGATACAAAAATATGTCACAAAAATTTTATACAAAAATTGATGAAAAATTGACATAAGAATTTGATACAAAAATTGATATAAGGAATGTCCTTAAAAATTGATACGAAAACTGACGTACGGAATTTCATACAAAAATTTGGTACAAAAATTTGGTACAAAAACTTGGTACATAAATTTGGTATATAAATTTGATACAAAAATTTGATACAAAAATTGGATACTTAAATGTTATAATAAAATTAATAGAGAAAAATTGATGAAAAATTGACGTAAGAATTTGATACAAAAATTTGATACAAAAGTTTGATACAAAAATTTAATACAAAAATTTGATACAAATATTTGTCACAAAAACTGTATACAAAAATTGGTCACAAAAATTTGATATAAAAATTTGTCACAAAAATTTGCCACAAAAATTGTACACAAAAATTTGTCACAATTATTTTATACAAAAATTGATGAAAAATTTACATAAGAATTTGATACAAAAATTGATATAAAGAATGACCTTAAGAATTGATACGAAAACTGACGTAAAGAATTTCATACAAAAATTTTGGTACAAAAATTTGGTACAAAAACTTGGTACATAAATTGGTATATAAATTTGATACAATAACATTTTATACAAAAATTGGATATAAAAATTGGATACAAGAATGTTACAGTAAAATGAATAGAGAAAAACTGATGAAAATTTTGATACAAAAATTGAATACAACAATTTAAGAAAAACAACTCATGAAATAAATCCAATAAATAAATTAACGTTTTATTACAATCTCAAATTATCCGAATAAACTCCATCGACCAAGTCGACGTGAAAAAAGGGGTCGGCACGTTTTTACGTCAGTCTAATGATTAATTAACGGCGATTAACAATTAATAAGGCGTGAAAGAGAAATTGCTTGTAATCTTACTTCGATCTCTGACGATGTAATAGTGGATGCTGGAATCAGTGTCCGGATCTCTCGCCTGTAGAGTGAAGACGTGAGTGTTTGGCGGTGCGTTCAGTTGTACGACCGCCTGCATTGGCAACGGCCTGTTGATGAAATACGGCGGCTCATCGTTTACGTCCTTGATATTGATGATGACCCGTTGATTATCGGTATCTGCCGTTGCAAATTGATCCAATTGATCAAATTAAACAGTCACAAAAAATGCGTTCGTGGCTACGTTCACACGAACTCTTCGTGCCTCGTCGTCAAATTTGTTTCAGGGCATTTTTCAGTCAATTCACGTACCGAGCTAATCAGTCAGACCCTAATGTCGCTTATGTACAGCATAAAACATCTTACAGTGAATGACAAATTAACATTACCCTTTCATCATAACGAAATTCTATACTCGTGTATTTTTTTCCGTTAGTCCCGCAAAACTTCAAAATTGCGTTTGAGGACGAGGCACTTTATAAGAAAGCAAATTATTGCTTATACAAAACATCCAACTCGAGAAATCGTAATCGTAATACATGCATTATTATAGTATTTCATGCATGAAATCTGATCGAAAGCATAAAGTTAGTTAGTATTTGTCCATGCAAATTCATAGATTTTTATATTTGTAACATTCCACACCAGACTGTAATTGGTACTTACATTGATAACCTTGAGGAATCCACGAATGAAAATAGAAAAGTTAAAGATTAGTTATGAAAATTAAGCGTGTTTGCAGAACATTAATTCATACTTAAAATCAGTTTAAACAGAATAGAAATTACAATTAAATTAAGCCCTGAAAATGCTGAATTGAGTGCTGGATAAATTCTAAAGTGCCGAGTATGATAGAGAAATGAAATTGCTGGATTGGTTGGAGAAAGTATATTGCTAAAATAAATAGATAATCCGTATTGTGGAATTGAATTAATTGCTGAAATTGCTGAATTTGATAATGGAATTATATTTCTGAAGAGCTGAAATTAATTTATGGAATGGAGAAATTGCATTGGTGAATTGAACTATAAGGAATGAGATTGCTGAAATAAATTAAGAACTGACATTGGGAAGCAATATTGCTGAAAAGATATAAGAAGTGAGATTGCTGATATTATAATGAAGGTCCATGAATGTACGAAAGAATCTCGATCAGCGAATTCATGTACGTGACTCATACAGTCTAAATCCGGAAATGGCACGCGGCTGTTTTCTAGTAAAAAGTAAACTTCCGTACTCGTGCAAACAGTTGATGGCAGCTTGAAAACGTGCCCGGAACTGTTTTCCCAAGAGTACAAATTTCGTGACGTTAATATTTCATGAGAGTACCAAAAAAAAAAAGATGAGCGAACGGATCGTATGAAAATAACCTAAACACCATTGTGTTGGATGAAAAGGGAGTTCGAAAGGTCGGGCATGAAAAGAGCGTCGAAATAGAATGCGACGCTTGTGCTTCAGCAGCGTGTACATGTGACGAGGTAAAAAGGTCTGCTTTTAATAATTAAAGATACCCACAAAAAAAATGAAATACCAGATAAGAAATCCCATAGTGAAATTAATGATAATATTTTCAAAATCCGATGTAAATTCTGCGCGTAAAGAAGTTTGGGAACTTGGCATCATCATCAACAATGTATAAATATGAGTTTATTAATCATTTCATTAGTACTTTAACTCGAGTTGACATATCTTATGTTGGTCCCCATGAATAACAAGACAACGACAGTCATACTAGATAAAAAACAGATAAAAAGGTATCGCCCTTTTCTTTCCCATTGTATGAAAGGATGATGCCATTAGCTCATAGCAGCTGCATTCTCAAAGTTCTCTCCGCGCGGCATTGCAAAAATAAATACCAAAACTTTATCGTTTACCTGGATTTGTAATCGTCACCCAAAAGTCGATGGTCTTTTCAGGACCCAGCTCCTCGTAATCCCATTTGTGCTTGACTCTAACTGATCCGTTCGACCCGACCGTGACCCATTTGTTCTCGTCTCTAATTTTGTACGTCTCCCTATCGGTCTCTTTCTCTAGATAGAAGGCGATCTTGCCCTCAACGTCACCTTGATCTTCGGTAAAATTGATCTTCTTCGTGGGTCTCACCGCTCTGGTGACTCGTCTTTTCTGGACCTTGTGAACCTGCACGACCTCCGGCGGGGACGTCAAAAACCTGACGATCACTCTCGCCGGCGTTGGTGTAGTGCGACTCGGTGACCTAAGATCGTGAGCTTCGATCAAAAACTCATTTTGTCCGTCTTGATCAGCGGCGATTTCCGGTTCACCAGCTAGCAGCAGCTCTCCAGTCTGTGGAACGATGATGACCAAGTTCGTCGGAGTTATCAGCTTGTACGCCACCTTATCGCCATCTGCATCAATGGCGACGACTTTGCCAATAGTGGAGAATCTCTTCCATTCAGGTTTGACGTCACTGGAAGTCAGATCGTCGACGTTCGATGCCGTGACCTCGAAACTGTAGACGACCTTTTCAAAGATTGGACTATTGTCATTTTCGTCCAACACGTGGACTGTGCCGTTAATCTGTGAAGTGCTGATAAAGTTGTAGTCGAAAGCTCGGATGATGACGGTGTACATCTTCTTGGTCTCTCGATCCAGGGGTTTAGCCGTCACTAGTCTAACGCCCTGCCTACGGTTTATCAACATCAAGTTCTTTTTGACCTCCCTAGTGGATGTTTCCCTCAAAGCGAACATAATCTCGCCGTCTTCGTCGGGCAATACGCTGTAGTGAACGGGAAAGTTACCATGGGCTCTGAGCACAGGGAAATGTTCAATCGGAGTGCCGGCGGGTGCATTCTCTTCCACCTCGCCCTCACCCAAATGGTCGTGGGAAAAGGTCAACATATGCCTCCTATTTATGACGTAGAGATGAAGGTCGTGCGTCTCCGTCCTATTGGCCAGCTCCTCCAGGACCACAAGGTTCACCGGTCGATTGACCAATGGCGTCAGGTCCGACGTCGTCATGACCATGCCGTTGTCCAAGACTGTGAAGTACTTGGAGAAGCCGGTCTCCAGAAGATGAAAGTTGGACATGTGTCTCACGCCATTTTGAAACTGAGTCACTTCGAAACCGGGATATATGTCATGTGGCAGGACGACTTGCATCGCGTGGTTCGCACTGGCGGCGTTCGCCAGCGCGAATGCGGCGACTAGTAAGCACCACATTCTGCACCTGAATCCTCGAACTGGTGCGTTTACTAGAGCATGGATGCTGCTGGATCCTCCTGAAAATAGAAGACAAAACTAATTATAATCACTTTCTAAAGGAATTTTCGAAAATTATTCTTATTACAAATATATACCAATCCCGATAGATCTTTTTTCAGAACATTCGTAAAGATTATAATTAGATTTTTTCATCATCTTCTATCGCCGCCCCCCTAGAACGAATTCAAACAAGCCGCAGCTCACCTCGCATCCGGTCCAGCGCCGAGAAACGTATATTATAGGGTCATACCGACAATGGTAAATTCGTACGCGCCGATTCTTATTTCCGGCACACAGAAGTGCCGCCGACTATACAGCATCGAGACACATTGCTCATTGTCCCCAGCATTGCGTGTTGTTACAGAGGAATGCAACACGCTCGCGAATCCATTCACACGTTACTAGCTCATTCGCGTAAATTACCAAGAGGACAAACTTGTTACGCGAACTGCCGTCTCTATTGAAAACGCTCTTGGCAGCGGTATTTCCCTCGTCCCAGTGTATCGTATATACGGAACGGGATTTGAACTTGTGCCGAGCCCAAAACGGTAATAATGCAGACATTGAGACAGGTGCAAAACCCGTTCATAATAGGTGAACCGCGTATATACGTCACTTTTACCAGGGGATCGCTTCAATTTAAATGTTGGATAGTGGAAGTGAAAAGCCAGTCTAAAAATGGAAACTGATTGGTACAAATCTTGAAATTTTATGAATAGAAAAAGTCTATTAGGTACCTACCCGAGTAGAAATTTGTTAAGGCACTGATCAGGCCCTTACCACAAACGTCAGGCCCTGAAGGCTTTAGCAAATTTCTACCCGGGTATGATTGACATTCAATGGGCGTGCAATGGACACCCTGGTAAAAATCAAACTGTACGGGAAGTGTACACTCGACCAAATTACATTTACTGTGCAGTTCGTGTATAGTTAAACGCTGTTGTAACATCCTGTGTGTACGCCCAATTATCGTCAATGCACGGACAGACCCATGATTGGACGAATGGATGAAAATTTGACGAATCATGGACGTCCAGTGCTAAATAGTATATTTAGTTCATTATCGCCAAAAAAAATTGTTTTTTCTCGCAGATACCAAAACTAACCTATAATCTAACCTATAACTACACATAATGTTTCTTATATAATTGAATCATAATGAATAATATCTGAATTTAAAATCTTGTTGATTCAATTATTGTCAATTTTTGAGATTAAATCATAATATCGATTAAGTTCAAGAAAGACGGCTTATCTTTTATAAAAGCTAAAAGCAAGTCTATCATTTTACAACCCAAATCAACTTTCCTTTCGACCTGGTCTTCAGACTTCAGGATATAAAGTGACACTTGTTCTCGTGACCGCAGTAACTCTGAATACTAGTCGTTAATTTGATACTGACACGATTCCTAGGCGACTGCTCGTTTTTTTACCCGTGGCATATTATATTTTCTCAATACAGTTGCTTATAGTGGAAAAAGTACAGTTATATGTATATGTGACGCCATTTTTTAATTCCTAGATTTACATCCTGTATGATTTAAAAATTTTAGGAACACCCTAAAATCGTTACAATTCTAAAATAAAACTAGGGGCTTCGCCCCTGCGGCCTCCGGCCGCCAACCCCACCAAGGGGCTCCGCCCCCTGGACCCCCGGCTCGCTTCGCTCGCAAGATT
>JAPYZR010002020.1:0-24386 GCA_030522945.1 Trichopria nigra
TTCCAGAATTTTTTTGATTCCAAAAAACAACTTTTTCGTATGTGGGATTTTACGCGAAATTCCCACATGGGATCCCATATGGGAATTTTCAGTAGGGTGTGAGAAAACGCATACGTAAATTATAAAACGCGTCGCTAACAACTGCGCTGAGGTTGACAATGAAATACCCCTTTGAAACGCTCAGTGCGAAAGTAAGAAATTGTTGTATAGAAAACAAAATCGATGTATAATTCATCAACGACCAAACGCACCGACATCAAAGTGGCAAAACGACCTATTGATTTCGTAGTATAAAACTTACGAGCGCTTATATTATTAATACCTCAAAGATTGTCACAAGATATGGTTTGACCTTCTCAAGGTCACAATGAGAAACTTTAAAATGTCAGCTTAAAAATTAATTTCGAGGTCAGGATGCTCGAGGTCATTGGCCCCCAAACCAACATTTACATTTATTAGTCCATAAATCCTGAAAAGTTAAAAAAAAAACGGAGCTTCTGGACGATTTTATAACATTTGACCTTCATTTAACCTTCTGAAGGTCACGTATATTCTACTTACAAATTATAAACCATCGTATCGGACGTAAAATTTCCCGCTCTTTCAGAATAAACCCAACCCAGCAAACACAAAAGTAACAGCTATATTACGACTATGTAACATTTATGTAACAAGTAACAATTATATAAATGTTATATTACCGTTACATTTTGTGAACAAGTAACAATTATATAAATGTTATATTACCGTTACATTTTGTGTTTGCAGGGAAGTGTCTGCAGAAAACTATCTCCCTATATTGTGGCGGAACTAAAAAGGAGAAATACTGAATTTTATACATGTCAGCGTAAACAGGGCAAAACTTATAAAGTTGTCCTTAAAAACATCCATCCGTCAGTTGATTCTGAAGAATTTAAAAAAGAGATTATTGAAACTCATTGAAACTGTTGATAATTCTCACCGGTTGAAATACGTATAACAATCCAACGGTGCGTGCTTGCATTTTCCTTAAGAACCTGTTTTTATTTTCACTGATCTCTATTAGTATATAGAGATCAGTGGTTTTTTTACATGCACAAAAACAACTTGGTACTTCGATAAACAACATGACAGCGTTTCAAACCTCTCTGATGGCTTCTCTTCATGAGAATAATGTCAATCCTAGTATCGCTCCACATTGTCAAGTTCGAATTGAATTTCTCAAATGCATACATGGAAAAGGTGTAAAATGTCGAGAGCTTTTAAATATATTTCAGATTGCCAGGTGAGAATGGATTTTCATTCAGAATCCTTTCGATTTCATTTTTACATGTCGAATATTTTTAAACATGCAATCCATGTTTGTATGCATATTTCCTTTTCCCATTGTCATTATCGATGCATTATATTTCCTTAAATAACTATAATGAGGGGTCAATGACCCGTTAATAAAATAAATAATAATTAAGAAGTATTCACCAGATGATGGAATCAATGATACAATAGTGTCAACATTGATATTTTTTAACTGCATTTTTCTCGTAAATGCCTTATTTTAATTACTGAGAAGAGTTCGATTTAATATAATAATAATAATAATAATAGTAACAAATAAAACTTTGATTTTTAGTGTAATTTAATTACATATTTAAATTACAAATACAATAGTAGAAGTTATGGATTTGATTAAAAAAATATTCCACGTATAATATATTTAACTGTTATCTCACAGAGAAATAGGTTGAGTTTCTTTTTTGAGCCAAGCAAGAGCCTCCGCATTTTCCGGCCCTTGTAACAGCGGTTCCAGAATGTTGCAGCATTTCTGGTGATAATTGTTCAGGTACTGAATCTAAATCATAAATCAATAATTTGTCACGTAACTGAAATTTCAACATTCAAAATAACGAAAAACATTTGTAGCTTAAAATTTAACGTTCAAATAAAATAAAAATCAATCAAGCTTTAAAACCATCTTTCATTTCCAGAATTTTCTTGAATTCTTTCTGATGAATTTTCAGTAAACATTCTAAATAATGCTACAATAGATTACGAGATAAATTTAAAATTTAACTCACTTCTGTTTCGTTGAGTAATGACATTTCTAACATTCTTGTCTGTATAGGCACTAAAGTGACAGTCTCGAAAGTGAGATACTGTCGACCTTTACGGCTGTAGGTAGTGTTGGTTTCGACAACTAACTCAATATTTTCCAACCTGATACCGAATTCTCCGTCTTCGTAGTACCCAGGTTCTGATGAAATTTAAAGCAAACAATAAATTTCTTTGCATCAATTAAAATTCGTATACAAAAGACGACATACATATATTTATATATGAATTACCATTAGAAAGGAACATTCCAGGCTGTAGACCAGGATCATCGGGAGCAGGTCTCCAAGTGATGGCGCAAGGGCCTTCGTGAACATTTAAGTAGGCTCCGACACCGTGACCAGTACCGTGTAAATAATCGAGGCTGTAATTGAAATTGTCATTTCAATTCAAATAAAATAAGTAAGTTGGTAAGGAAAGCTAATTTAAAGTTGAAGTACCCGACATCCCATAAACTCTTTCTTGCTAATGTATCGAGGTAGTTGCCTTTGATCATGAAAGGGAACTTTGTTGTCGAAAGGTTACACTGTCCCTTAAATACTCGAGTGAAACATTCACGTTCGAAGCGGCTAGGTTCGCCAAAATGTAAAGTCCTTGTGACATCAGTCGTTCCATCCAGAAATTGAGCTCCTGCGTCACAAAGGTAGAGCTCCCTATTGCTGAGGGGCACATCTGATGCTGGACATGGCCGGTAATGGACAATAGCTCCGTGAGGTCCCACGCAAGAAATAGTAGGAAAGCTTGGTCCTATGTAATGATCTTCTTCACTGGAAAACGTTTGTTTTGTTAGAAATAATTTTTTTTTAAATCGGCAACATTTATTTATTAAAACAAGAGATTATATTTACCTTCTGAACTTTTCTAGTTGCTCCGCGGCGGATATTTCAGTGATTACTAAAGAATTATCCGTTGGGTCTTTTAAATTTTTCTCCAGCCACGCGTAGAATTTTACTAGAGCAACTGCATCCCGTATATGAGCAGATTTCATGCCTTTTATTTCGACGTCATTTTTCTTACACTTCATAAGATTGACTGGAGAAATTGCAGTATGTCTCGGTCTCACCGAACAGTCAGAATGTAGAGCATGATTAGAACTATGTGGAATCCAGACTGTAGTACTTTCCGACTCCAAATTTCGGCAAGCTTCTTTTAAAAAGACATGAACGTCATCGTAGGAATGATAAGTTGCATCGACTCCTTCCTGTTTCAGTTGTTGCTCTGCTTCTGAAGTTAGTCTGTTCCTATCTACAAAAATATGAACTTGTTGACCGACTAAGATCACATACGCGAAAAACACAGGATTGAACGGAACATCAGAGCCTCGCCAATTGAGCAGGTAAGCGACTTCATCCAATTCTGAAATCACAAGAATGTCGGCTCTATTTTCTTCCATTACTTTCCGACAGCGCTGTATTTTTTCCCCAGCAGACTGTCCGGAATATATAAGTGGATGAGATACAATGGGATTGAGAACGGGTTGAGGACGTTCGTCTCCCCACACCATATCCACAATGTTTTTTTCTAGAGGCGCCAGCGAAAGTCCGGCAGCCCAAAGCTGAGTTTGTAAAAAAGTCCAGTTTGTATTGCTCATACAGTTTGGGTCTGCACCAACGACCGACTTTTCTGGCAAATTAGCAACTAACCAGGCTTCTTTTGTGGGTGTACCAGTCTCTCCTTCTTTCATAAGGGTCCAAGCTTCTGGCGGGTCCAGTTCTGACAATGCTTGCATGAAATACCTGCCATCGGTCCACAGCAATGCTTCATCTTTAGTAATTATCGCAGTACCCATGGAGCCTTTGAAACCAGATATGTAACGCCTGCGTTCATCCCGTTCGCAGATAAACTCCGATTGATGAGCATCTTCCGAGGTAATTATTACTGCTTGGACACCGACTTTCCTATAAGCCGGACCGTGAACCGTCTGCATCAATTGCCTAAGTTTGGCCAATTTTGCCGCACCTGAACCGCTCGACATTGTGACTTGCTGTTATCGAAACAAAAATAAGATTAAAGAATAGCATAAAACAATAATTTTAAGCTTTTCGTATTTATATATTTTAATTCTTCTTCAATGCATATATACTTTTGTATCACAGTAACGTTTACATTCGAGTAAGCTTACATACCGAAAGTAAATGTTTCCAGCAGAATAATACTTGTAACGTAACAAAAAAACAGTGGTATATACTGCTGTTTGACGTTATCAGTCGGTATACTCACATCTGTAAGTGACGTTGCTATATATACTTCAAATTCCACTGCAATTGATTACAGACCTCGCAGGTGTTGCAATTTTGCAGGTGTTTTTCGCAGTTACCAATCTTCAATATATATAAACCTCGTCTTTACACGGACCACATTTCGACTGTTAAATGAAGACACAGAAGATACAAAGAAATTATTTTTTGTATATTTATGTATAAAGTATATATATATATATATTTGTTGCAAAATCAAAATTATTTTTTGAGGGTCGAGTACATAGACGCGAAAGTAAGCATAATTTCTTTACCATATAAGATCGCAGGAGATAGGAGATTTTATCTGATGATATCCTCTATCTACTCCGATTCTCCATTTACTTCCATCTCTTATATATTCGCTTCCAAATCTCTTCCCCCGCTCGCGTCCTTATTGCTATTATTATAAGCGCGCCACTCGGAAGGCCGAACCTGCCCGATTGTTGAACCCCCGATTTTCCAGGAAATTTGAACCGCGCATGAGGTATTTATTATGCGTGTGTGCGGCGATTGGAGTCGAAGAGTATAAAGGAGGAGTCAGCAAAAACACACATGTATGTATGCCTATAATGCGCCTATAATGTGGAATTTTGAAGCCTTGAAGCCCTCGTCGAGGCCTTGAGCGGTTAGGAACCGGGGGATGGATCTTGGGGAACTGTACTATTTTTTTTCGAAGTCTGTCTTTCTCGCACTCATTATGGAATTAAATATCTCCAATTTCGAAGCAACGTTTAACGAGGCGTTCGCTTCGTCAGGATAAAATGTAATTATTGTTACATTTATTTGTTATACGTGTATTGTATACTTTATGTATACAATTTAAGCAAAATTGAAAATCTCGCGCTACGCGACCGGTGCTGCCGCCTACTATATATATACATGTACTAACAAAAGTGAAGGAAATTGAAAGTTTATATTTTAATTTTTTCAAAGTGTCGAATATAATAAATTTTTCTTCACTTTTAAAAACGCCGTAAGAAATTTCGATATATTTTTCAAGTACATAAAATATTCTTAAAGTTAGAAATTATATGAATAAGAGAGGAATCTTCTTTCTCGGCTATCGGCGGAAAGTGAGTTACCTACATTACCGTCCGAAATTTGCTAACAACTTTTCCAAAAAAGTGTAACGGTTAAATTATCGAACGCTTTTGGCGAAGTATAAAAAAAGGAAATGAAAATGAACCCGTTTTGGTTCCGTCGTCAGAAATTATAAAGTCAATAGTGTGGTTTGCATTGAGTCGGTGAAAATATTTCGATTTATCGATTATATATATGTGAAAATGTTGAAAATGAAGAAAATGTGACAAAGTTTAAAATATAAGTACAAAAATTCGAACGAGTATAAAAATGGGAGCTGGAAAACGAAATGACGAAATTGGCGGCATTTATTTATTATTACTATGTCAAAATCATTGCAAGTCAGTTTAATAAAAGGTATGATATTATTCTTATTTAAAATTGCATGAAAAATGTCAAATGTTTTTCTGAAGATCGATGGAAAGAATATATTTAACGAATGACGAAATATTTTCTTGTTTCTGCCCTGCAAACACAAAATGTAACGGTAATGTAACATTTATATAACTGTTACTTATTACATAAATGTTACATAGTCGTTATATACCAGTTACTTTTGTGTTGAAATTTGGTGCAAACAGACAAAATTATTTTCCTGTGTTTTTTTTCATGTGTTTGATTTTATTAAGAGGCGAAAAAATTAATTTGTTTATATTTTCATTTATATTGTTTTGACTATATATATATATATATTTTATTTCGATTATGACGAATTACTCGAAATTTTTTTTTGAGTTTCTAATTTCCGAATATTTTAGTCTATATATATATATATATATGCTTTCAAGGTTCTTGCGGTTTAGAATAATTTATAATATTAATATAAATATAAATAAATAATAATAATATATATATATATGTGGAAGGTTATTACTTATTGTTTGATAATGCCTCGATGAAAATAAATTATACTTTTCTTCGAAATTTATAATGACTATATTAAAGTAATTTTAAAACGGGCATTTTTACTTTATTAAAAGATTCTCTTCATATTTTTAAAATTCTGAAGAAAGTAACAAACTGAAGTATATATACGTTATGAAACGTTGGAAAAACATAAAATATTTTTTAAAATATCTTTTTTCATTCGATTTAGTGTTTTTATAAACAATGTAGAAAACATTTTCTTTTTTTCCTTTTTATTTTCGGGTGAGTTTCGGAGGGAAAATATAGTAAATAACTGCAGCGTAAATATTTTTTGTTTATGATTATCGATGACGGATAACATTTCGAACTTCGGCATCATCTTTCCAGGCCGCCATATTGGATTCGTCATTCTGAATTTTGACCCCGAAAACCCTCGCGTGATATACATATTTTCTTACAAATTTATATCGTTTTTTGGTTTTTTACATCAGCAATATATATATATATATTTAGAGTGAAATTTTACTCAAAAAATTTACATAATTTTATAAATTCATACATACATTTTGGTCATCATTGTGACCCTCTTCAGAATTTATTCTAAGTATAAAAATAAGTACAAAAATGGTTTATAACAATACAAAAAGAATTATAAAAAATATAAAAACGATCTTTCTAAATTTCATGGAGTGAAATTTCACTCTTCAAGAATGAAAATTGAGCTACTCTTCGAAAGAGTGCATTTTTACACTTTAAGAGTCACATTTCACTCCAAGAAATTTCGAGAGATTATAATGTACACGGAATTAGGTAATAAAATTTTGTAGAATAAAATTGTCCATAATTTAAAATTTTTGTATGTTTAAATAAAACTTTGCATAATATTGGCCATAATTAAAACGCTATAAATATAATGACGATAAGTAAAATATTAATAATGCCAATTATAAATTAAATTAAATTTTTATTTTATATTTATAAAGTTATTTTAATTTTAAAAACTTGAAAAATATATTGTCATTGTGATTATTATTGTTTGAAACTAAACTAAATTTTATTACTTTCTCTGTACTTATACTATTTGTGTACAAGCATTGTTTATATGTAGCAGTAAATATTGCAGAAATTGAAATGAATCGAAAGTACATGATATTTGTTGAAATGTAAAATTGTAATAATTAAAATAATTTTCTAAATCTTTTAGATGTATCGTGTTCTATTGCCAAAATTTTAACATTTTCACAATCAAATTCATATCCTGTATTTATTCTATAAACACAGTTAAACCTTTTCTTCTCTTAAAATATTACTTCGACTAATACCGTAGGTTGGATTGAAGTATTGAATTTCGTCACTCAAAAAAAATGAGTTTTTTCATCCTACGTGAAAATAAATAATAAATAATAAACGAAAATAAATAAACTACAAAAATGCGCGATCTAAACATAAAAATGCAAAATTTAAGAAATTTTAGAATTGATCAATTCATTAAAAAAACAATGTGTCAGCATAATTATAAAAAAATACTCTTGCGGAAAAAAATAACAAATCTAAAGGTTATCGACTTATTAAATTGACCAATTATAAGTCAAGATATCTACATACATAATCTTAAACAAAATATAATGTACTAGAATTTAAAAAATTGTATCTTTCTCAGTTTATTGAGGAAAATGATGAATATGAGTATTCCAAATACTCGGAATCATAGACCAAATAAAACCGCCATCGGGTTTTTAAAATTGACCAATCAGAAATCGATAGATATCTCCGATCATCTCATCTTCAATCTGGATCAAAAATATATACCTATTTTAAAATGTCCCTATACGTTTTATGATTTATTTATCATTTTTGTTATTTATTTCAACAGCTCATATCGATATGCATCTACCTACTGATTGATAATAATCCATATTCTTCGATAATACATCTTTCCCTGCATCGAAGTGAAGTGAATATAATATATATTTTCACTTATATTACGTTTATGTATATTTATTCTAGTTTTTAGCAATTTTCTTGTCTCTCCTAAATAAATTGCATTCCATTTTTATAGGATTGTATGCAATTTTGAAAATCTTTGCATTGGTTATGCACAATTTTTCTATTCTTAAAACCTCCAATTTATTTAAAGATAATTGAAGATGTTGAGAATATTATTCATATCGAAATGCAGATAAAAATGTCATTCAAAATTTTGTTACATTCTAATACTAATGTAATTGCACTTTAAAAAAACATTAAAACAAATTACGACAATTTAAGGGATAAAGAAAATTTGTATTTTATTTAAATTATCTACGCCTTATTACATTATTACAAATTAAAAAATAATAAATATTGCACATTTTTTTCAAATTTTTCGTATAGAATGTAATTTATTTGCTATATGTACAGTGCTTATATAACGTCTGAACTTTGTGATGTATATTTTTTTTTAATATAAATTTAATAGTAATGACAGCTCTTCATAAAGTTTGGATAAATCCTTTATATATTAGAATTCCTTTGTAGTTCCTTTTATGACTCTTTCAAAGGATATTTTGAACTCATTTTGAGTACCATTAAACTCTATTGCAATTCCTTTGAAATATATTTAAATTACTTTTGGAGTCTTTATGAAATTCATTTCTTTCGGAGTATCTTTGGTTAAACATATTTAATGGCTATTCCGAGCCAAACTGGAATTAATTTGTACTCTTTTTAAGCTCTTCTAAAGATCTTTTTGAATTTTCCGTCTCGAATTCTTTTTTAGCCTTTTAAAGATTGCCTTTTAATTATTTATCAGGAACCGTATTGTAGTAGGGTTATAAATCCTTTTAGAATTAATCTTCACTCTTAAAAGCTCTTTAAGAAGTCTTTATGAACGCCTGCCAAATTAAAAACTTGGAGTTCACTCGAAGGGCTTTCTCCTTTATTCTTGATCACTTTTATTACTTAAAAAATTAATTCGGCACTTAAAAAAGCATACGCTCTTTTCAAACTCGGTTGAAGGTCTTTCCAAACTTTCTATTCCAATTCACTTAAGCATTTTCAAAATAAACTGACATTTTTTTAGAGTTTACGTAAACTCATTTAATGGACGTTTTAATTCTAATTGAACTTTTATTAAGTTCTTTTGGAAGTTGTTTTGAACATTCTAATACTGATTTGAAAATGATTCTGAACTCATTCGAAATTCGTTAAGGAATTCGTTTTGAACTCTTTTAATGGTCCTTCTGATGTTCGTTAATGCAATTTCACACTTTTAGGATTCAATTCTACATTTTCATAATTAATCCTGTAAACTCTTTTAACTGTTATTTTAAAGAAACTTATATATACTTCAAATTCATTTATTGCGAGCTCATTTCTTTTCTCTTTTCTTTTTTCAAACGAAAGAGAACTTCATTTCTCGTAGTTCATGTAAACAGTCATTAAAGTCGTTCGAAACTCGGAGCTTGTCTAAACGTTTTTTGAAGGTCTCCATGCCAAAAACCGTTCGATTAATTTCCTTTCCTTACAACTGCGCCAAAGAAAGTAATTTTTCGATCGCAGGATATCGTCAAAGTAAACATTTCAAGAAACAATAATTTTCATGATCTTTCTCAAAAAATGTATACTTCTTATAAAATTTTAAATGTATTAGAACTTTGCGAATTTAGTCTTTTCAAATTTGGATAAACTCAATGACGTAGAACCTCTCTATAGTCCAAAACAATCTTATGTTACACTATACTTCGTGCATTCTTTTACTCTTAAAGGGGTCCAAAGTTCGGTTACTGTACGTCCCCCGTACAGCTAATTAACTTTTTTCGATATACATTAATTTTGTTTACATTTTAATGACACCTTTTGTTACATTTCAGGTAGGTGCAACCAGCACTACGTCTAACAAGAAACTGGTGGGGGGTCGAAAGCGATCGATGAGAAGAGTCTAAATTTGAGAGTACAGGTTGAGGAAGTGAAATCACTCCAGTTGAAATTTTAGAGGTTGTACCGTACACTCGTATCGACACGATCCAAGCAAATGGCTATTGCTTAATAAAGATATGAATAGTTTGCTCATCAGCTGAATTTTTCCTTTAATTCGACGAAGATTGCTGTTCTAATTACAGTCGCACGAATAAGTCGTACTTGATTATACATTCTCTTATAGGAATAATGCCGAATGACCGTATTCGAACGAACCAACTATTTCAGACGTTCCTGACCCATATTCGGATAATAGTTCGGGCATTATTCTGAGCTGGTCGAACTATATACGTACACCTCGGTCACGGCTCTTATCAGTCATATCACTTAAGCGCACATTGGCAGTTCACCCATTAATCAATTTCCCATTCCAGTGTCTCGTCAAGCGGCTAGGACACCGTCCCGTAATACTGTTTCGTGGTTTTTCCCGAACCTCTGCGGTCAAACTTGTTCTGCAACACTGGAAACCTTTCGCGCCGACACTTTTCGCACCCATTCCTCTTGGAGACGACTTTTGTTTCTCTGCTTGTCTCTCAGTTTCAAGAGGCGGTAAGAAAACCCAGAAGACCTGTGAAATTAATCCGCTGCCATGTGTTGGCGCGGGATCTTTCTTTGCACTTTATTTTTGCAAATAACTATTTCTTTCCCAGCTTTACTCTTATACTACACTGCTTTTCCTTTTATAATGTCTTGTTTTCCCACTTTCTTTTTCTTTATACTTGTCGAGTAATTGACTTGTATTCTTCCGACGAGATACGTTGCGTTATTCATGGATATCGGAGATTTTCAATTTGGAGCTTCCAATCTTTTGGAAGCATGACGTATATATATATAATGTCACCGAATGTAAGGATTGCCAGGACCGCATTTAAGCGCAGAGCTCCGATTTCCCGGCAAATTCCCCAATCATTTCCTTTCTCGCTAATCACTTCATTGTTGGCTTCATGCTTTTTTAACCGCCGTAGAAGTGGAAAATTCGCATCGTCGCTCAGCATTTCTCTCTTATATTCTACATTCTAGTTTGCATGAAAATACATCATGAAAATCTCGTAAAGCAAGATCCAGCCAGACGCGCTATGGCGCCGCGCGCACCGCGTGCGGGATTAATATCTCGAAGTTAATGAAATCTCCTCGTGCAACGTTCGAGCCTCCTCTATATAGGGTTGGTGGTTTGCTGCTGCTGCTGCTGCCTACTCGTTCGCGTTGCTTCGCTGTTTTGCTTTGCATCTGCGTCTCGTCTCGCGTCACATCCTTATATGGGATATCAAATGACGTATTGAACGTATTTTTTTGGTCTAATATAAGCTTTGTATTACTTACGACAATACAGCAACGAATGAAAGCTTGGAAAATATCGTACCCCCCCCCCCCCTCCCCTCCCCTAACCTATTTATTATAATTAATTTTAGTGTTTTCGTATAGAGAAGGGAACAAATACAAAAACAATATTCGACTTGATTCTCCAAAACGTAATTTCATAACAATAATAAGCTAAACGGAAAAACAAGTTAGATTGCGCAGAGGTTATTGCGTCAGTAATAGGATTTCTATCTCGAGTAAACATATCGTTAATGTATACTTTGGAAAAACTATATGGTTATATTTTACTCATTCTGGGTCAGGCATAATAGTATGTCTATTTCACAGCAACGGGATGCCTGTGGCTATTTCCAGTAGATTATATTTCTGCCTGATTTACTATAATATTTTTGTGTAGGTCAGATCGACAGTCACGAACACGGACAAAGTAAAACACAAAATTTCAATATGAAGAAGTATCGCGGGCTCAAACGTTTTCACATCTCGACTGGGCATTGAAAAACCTGCCGTTAAAGAAAATTGTAAAATGATTTTTGTTCAAAAAGTCGTCTTTGGAGGAATCGGAAACGTTCATATAACGCGAAGCAGTTACACGTTTAGACAAGATCGGCCGTAAAATAACGGAAAGGGCATCTTCGATGAATCTATAAACAGCCGTTTGCGTTCGAAATGTCTGCAGCAGGTGTATTATAGAAGCGCTTTCCTTGCGAAGCACGTTTCAGTTAGAGATTTTGCTCCTCTCTTCCGCTCTCTTGATCACGTTCCTGATCGCGGGGTTTAACGACAGTTACCGGGGCTAAAGCTGGAATCCCGGGTAGAGCATCGGGACTCGCCGTAGTAACTCGAAATTAAGATACGTCTTAAGTCCAAGACTTCCTTAGGAGCGACGTCGTCCCGTTCATCCGGCGACCTTAGGCTGACGAGTCTTTATTGCTTCGGCCAGCGTCGACAAGTCAGTCTTAATGGTGCCGTTTGCACTGAAGTCGGAAATATCAGCTGTATAATAAAAGGAACTGATCGAAAAATGTCCAGCAATGTTCGATTTTGCAACTATCAAAGTAAATCTCGTATTTACGAGTCACCAAAGTTGTCGTTCTACTTTCCTATGATCGTGGTACTACTACATATACATATATGTATTGTATGCATTTCTTACTTGGCCGCGACTTCGAGGCTTTCGATGGACGCCCTTTGTCATTTTTATGACTCGCACTTGACTTTTCTCCCTTAACCGTCAGCATTACTTTTGCCGAAATATATACGATTCATCTCTTAGAGTAATCTCAACGTTCATATATAATATACGCTGAAAGATGAAACACGAACTATACGGAATAACCGAAACAAACCATCGATATTTCAATTATATCATATCCTGTATTAGTATTTGGACGAGGTCGATGTATATAACGCACACAACTCGGAAACTTGGAAAACGAATGTTACTTTTTCGAGTAATTCCACCGAAGAAGTTGGAATTTCGCGAATGATAATGGATGGATACCTCGTGGACTTTGCAATGCATGCCAGAAATTTGAGGGCGTACATCATTCCCCCAGGAAAATGCTCGACTGCACCCCTTAGCGCACATTATTGCGCGATTCTCCTCGTGTTTCCTGGTCGTTTGTCATTTTTAGTAGTTGAAAAGCGCGTGGCGATCGTCAGTAGGTTTATTAAATGTCGAGAGGTGATTAACAATCGATGTCGAGTTATATCGAGCCCCCTTCCTTGTACTGTAGTTCTCTCATTCGTGGAACTTTTGTCGGGGTGATAACGGAATGCGTCTTCCCACATGCTCGACGTTCTTTGACCTTTTATTGCCTTTCACCCAATTCTCTGTCGCAGTTTTTGACGCGCAAAGCGCCACAAATATTATTTCGTTTTATGTAAATGGGAGACCATTCCCCGTTGCGATATATATATGTTTGATGGAACTGAACGGGCAACTGGATTTACGATTATTGCATTCCTATGCCAATTGACAGCGAGAGAAATCGAGAAAGAAAAATGCAAAAACTATTTCATATCGTCGAGAACGTTGAGGTGTGTGCTTTTTTTTGCACCTATACATATATACTTGGATTGTTGCAACTAGAAACATTGTATAATAAAGGAAACATTTTGGACAATAGACAACGGTTCATTCTCTAGGATTCCTCATACTCCAGCTTTCAACGTCAAATCAATCTTATTTGAAAAATATTGTTCGCGTCAAAAGGTGGAAAATGCCGGTTGAGTCAAAAACCGTGATTCGACGAGTGAATGTAACGTCGCAATAAAAAGGATCTCCGGGCAAAATGAAAAACTAGAATGTACGTATGTAAAAGTTGAATTCAAAGCCGTCTCTCCTGGTGAAACATCGAAACTCCATGCTTCACGGTGGAAATATACGAATGGTGTTAAGCACGTCTTTCGCGCGACGACACATGTCACAAGAAACTTACGGAAAAGAAAATTCGATTAGGAGTTCCTGAAAGAGTTAAACTGTGAAACCGGCGAGATGCGGGATTCGTCGAGCCTCTCTTCTTTTTTTTCTCCCTTTCTCTCTTCAGCATCCACTATGCTGTAATTCGCGAAATTCCAAATTCCGAAACTTGTCAGTCGCAGACTCGCGCAATTGTCGGAACTGCCGCGCAAAATTGCAAAACGGTCACCCATCCACGTGATATCACCCTGCACGTAGTACACACGTGGCCAAAGCTTGATGAATTCGGGCCAGAAAGCGGTTCGTTTACGTTTAGCATGAGCGTACTATTTAAGCGTTATAGTAGCGCGAGCTGGTGTTTTTTAAGTTTGATTTTTCTTTCTTTTTTAATGAAGTGTCGCCGGCAATCGTTGGGTCTAGACTGTTTAGCAACTATTGCAAACTGCAGCAAGGTCATTACATACTTCGCATAAAAAAGCTGTTGTAAGTTTTCGTTGGAATGCAATGAAAAAAGGTCTGACCGGAAGTCAAATATATCTAGGTTCACAAAACTCGCGAATGTTTAGCAAGGAAAAACGAACGCTTAATTGGTTGGGTAGATCGTGAAGCTTTTAGAGGGTCATCGGTTCAGGGTAGTCGGGCGCGATACCGTCGATGCAGCGCTGCGAGAAGGAAAATCGAGCGAGACCAAATGGTGCATAGCGTCGGCGAAACTTGGCCGATCGATCAATCAGTTAATTAGTCCATCGATCAATCAGTCCCTATTACTCTTTCTCCATACATTGGATCTCCGGCGCACACAGTGCGCGCGTGGCTGATTTATATCAATCGAGCAAGATTCCATGCATCCGGTCAGAACTGCACGGGAAAGCATTTGTACTTTGGCATTTAGCGTTCGGTACATTCGTAAGAAGTGAATCGAGTCTTGAGGTAGTTGCACTAACTACATCCATTATTCTAGTCTCCGTGTTTATGTAGTGCTCGGCACTTAATGGTGTCTACTAAAATAACGGTGAAGACTGAACTTAACCTTTTTTTTATAAGCTGCTATGTTGGTACGGATAAACATTCGAAAGTGTGTGAAAGAGGAGTAAACACAAACTACTGTATAGATGTGTTGAAACGAGTTTCTGCATTGGATATTTTTAATTAGAGTCTCGACGATCATTTCAGGTTTATGCCATCGACAAAGTAATTTGAGATAAAGAACTTGTCGAGTAATACATCCTACGTTACCTTCGATGCCCAACTTGTTGGGGAAACACAATAGATCGATTGAAAAACAATGTTAATTACATACCTAAATGAGGTTCCTAAACTCCCAATCACCGCTGTTCACATGAAGATAAGTGCACAATTACCGCAAGTAAAATAAGTCATTGTACGTACATGGTTGGACGTCCACTGGACATGCAGGTCAGTGTCATGGGTACGAAACCTGGACGTCCAATGAACACCTTATTTGTTTCTATTTAAAGGTCATGCTTCCTCCACTTTTTTAACGTTTGGCCAAAGATACGCAAAATACAATTTAGCTCCTTTAACCGCGCGAAAAGAATGTGTTGACAAAAAATCTGTCATGGCACGCTTTACAAAATATCGTAAAAAGCTTTCCACGAGCGACGTGGATTTCTGAGCAAGTCGAACGGAGATGTGGATCAGAGATCGGAGGATCGCTCGAAAGGTGATATTCCTGAATGTGCCGGAAGGACCGGAAGATGAAACCACTGTTCGCGCGACATAATACACGAACGGTGTGGTAGTGTAATGCGTCGCAGCGGCCTGCGCATCCATGTCATTAGATGCTGGAGACAACGGTAACTGCAGTAAAGGCAGTAGAGGCTTTGTTGGTGGTAGTCGCGCATTCGTGTCCTAACAGCAACTATAGCCGTAGAGCGTGTTAGAGTTAGAGTTAGATCTAGAGGGAGAGAGAGGGGCAGGGTGAGAGAGCGATAGGGTGCGAGAGAAAGCGTGGTGAGAATAGTGGGGGGAGGTGAGAGGAGACTACCGGTCGCCGCAGGATATGCCACAAGGGCCGGCGTGCAGTACATCCGGTACTGGTAATGAAATACAGTAATACAATATCCGCGATATTCGGGAACGGTGTGCCGTTTCACGCAAGTACCCGCCTCCGTGTCTCCAGGAGTATCGCATACCGACGAATTAATTTTCTAGTTTTCGCCGTTACTCGAATGAAGCCACCTCCGTCTTTCATCGGAAATATCTGTTTCAAAACTCGTTTTCGAAACTCTTGATTAAAGAGGGCCCGATTGATAATCAATTTTCTTCGAGGCTATACAACGCAAGTTATACGCTGGTCGAATTATGTTCGGAAAGACGTCGTCCCTTCAAATGATTCACGAAAAACCGCGTAACACGAGACTTTCACATCATACAAAATGCGATATTAATCTAGCTTCTCGTTAATCCACGTTGAAAGTGAATCTTGTTCTACCCCAACTTCTCTACTTTCGCCTGGAGGGGCTGTATTGGTTAAATAATTTGCTTCTGACCTGGAATAATTTGCTGGCGCGAAAATGAGTTATATAGTAATTATGTTTAAACACCAGTTGTGATTTGTTTGTACCCTTAGCCCAGCGACTAGCGATAAGATATAGGTGTTCACGAGGGAAGAAAAAGTCGGTGAAATTGTCTACAACTAGTCGACCTTTAATGGACGGGCCAGTATTCCACTTATACGCAAAGAAGTGTAACAGAAGACAGCAAGTCTCTCCTCGTCATGATTATAAGAAGAACTTATCGATGAAGGAACTGTAATACTGAAATCTCCGAGAAAAGTAATGTTTATTAAGAATTTGGTGGTTATGATGATGATTGTAGCGTTGTTCTAGCATAGCAAGGAGGAAGTCAAGTGATGATGTCTATTTTCGAATGTCTAGCAAAAACAAATGCTTGGAATCGTTGCACAAATGCGAAATATGCGCGAGCTGAATCAAAAGCAGAAGAGAGCAACGAAGAGAGAAAGGGAGAAGGGGGAGTCGGGCCAATTATTTGGCGCGTATACGAGGAATTGTCGTCTCTCGCGCTATCTTTATGGAAGGGAATAGAATTATAAATAGGAATAGAGAGAAGTCGGGGAGGGACACTGCGGACCAAGAAGAAACGTTACAGGGCGAGGATGGAAGGGAATAGAATGGAAAGCCCAACCTTTTCGTTGGCGACCCATTATAGCGTCGGCCACCTGTGTAAATTGGAGACGCTTTGCACGTTGAGACTTCACCGACTCGAGTTAGCGTATACGTTACCGGCTTGCTTTTGCGTTAAAACCCGTTGTCCGCTGTTGAATCAGACAGAATGCGAGATCTCGTCGAGAACACGGTGTGCTAATTGCCGGGCTAATTTCGCGCGATTTCTAGCTGCGCCCGAATGCAGATAACCCCTGGCGCCGGCTAGCTCGGAGACTACCTAGCTTCAGCCCTGTATATTTATTATTGTTGGGCGCCTTTCTGCATCGGGTCACACTGATCACGCTCTTAAGAATATAGAAAGCGTTGTTGGAAATGCTCTTTCGGTATATGATTGCCTTTTTCAGGGGGAGATACGTTAAATTTCAAGTCAATGTCTCAAGTCGATGTTCTGATTCTGAACCAACAGATCGATAATATTTCACATGCGGAGAATGACGGTGCATTCAACCATCAGATGTGTTGAACGGTGTTTCGTCATGATTGCGCGTAGCGCCAAGTGTTGTATTATGCAAAACCTCGCGATGATGCTCGAATCATTACCAAAACTTGTCGGTATCGGGCCAATTGTAATTGTAACATTGTTAATTTTACCCGATACACCGATATCCTATTTCATACTAGTATAGCATTGCGCAATCCGAATAGATGGAAACCGGTGCTAATTAATCGAACTAAAATACTACACTGCAATGAATAATAATAAACATGCTATTGTTTTGCGGTATCGGTCTGACCTTTTTCAAATCGTGCTGAAATAGGGCGACTATATGGTTTAGTCAACTATTTCGTCTGGGTAAGTCAGCCATATTTCGAATTTGGTAAATGCAGGCAATTTCCACATACCTACTTTACAATTCAGTCTTCCACATTTAATAAGACTGCAATATCCAGATTTTTTATTCCGTATTAGTCATCCAGATAAGAACAACGTCAATAAATGGGCGTTGCAAATGCGGGCAAAAAAATGTGGCTGAAACAATTTCTTTCATTGCAGCAAGCACAATTCTGATAATTATGTAACAATTATACGTAACAATTACGTAACAGGTACGTAACAAGTAACATTTATGGAAATGATATATGTGTAACTGTTACTCGCAATGTATTGGTTCGTGCAATCAGACAAATATTGTCTTGTTTTTTTTTTGTACCGTGTATAATTAGAGATGATTTCAATTTTAGAGTTTTAAAAAATGTATCTTCATATGACGATCGACTAGAATCAGACGAGAAATTCGTCTTTTAACTGGCAAACTAAAATTTTAAACGTACACGCGCTTTATCAACGATCGATGTTTAGGTGACTAAGGGTAAAGGTATTCACGAAGAAAATCTGTTAATTTATTCCACTCGATATTCGTTGAGTGCCATTGGACTGCTTCTCTGTATCGATCAGGTACTTTCAATGATTACAGGCTGCGTTCCTTGGCGCCATATCAAAACAGTTACAGATATAATAGCATAATATACAGGATATACCGAAGAATCGATTTCTAATGTATATTATAGAATTTTAATGGGTTTCAAAACTTTGATATGCGAATTATAGATATGTATCCTACACACGTATTTTGAATATGTATCTGTATATATATATATGTATTGAAAATTATATACATTATCCGTTTTCGGATAATTATATTTATGAAAGTATTTTTTTGTTGATATAAAATATTTTTATTTTTGTTAAGGAGGCATTATAAGGTGAAAATCTTCGGTTGACCATTTTTAATTGTTATTATTATAAATTTTATACTTCTTAAATGTTAATGTATATATTTTGATATTTTGTATTACGAATTATTCCTTTCATCAGATTAACTCGAAATTCGATAATCGGTGGCTTCCGGGGTTGCTAATTACGAATCCGTTGTCAGGCATTAAAAATTCAAGATGGCGGATCCAAGATGGCGGACGAAAATCGTAAACTTTCCTTGACTAATATGAAAAACGATAGTGGGGGCGTTTTTTATTTCCCAATATTCACGAATTCGTTTTCGACATTCAAAATGGCGGTGTTTTTCCGGATCATTCTTTACTTTACGTTTTCTTTTTATTCGTGCTTCTCTCTTTTTCTTTAATCCATCGTCAGTTTAAACATTTTATCATACACTTGCAGTGATTTTATATTTTCACTTGGACAAAAATTGAATGTAACAATGGAGACCGACTAAAATTTTAGTAAGAAAAATGAAATTACTGACTAGTAAAAGAAGAAATTACAGTATAAGCAACAGCGAGAACAACGAAATTGAATGTTAACATTGCATTGAACCTTTACGCTTTATGTTTACAAAACATTCGTTCTAGTATCATATACATATATATATAATAAATAAAGGATTGAAATTAACTGGAAGAGAAATATGTAATTACTATTTCGACGCATTAAAAAAAATCTTCGGATATCATAAATCGACATATTATTAATTATGATATAAAATAATCGAACAATGTAAAAAAATCCTCATGGCACTTTTTTATGAATTATAGTAAACTGTTATCTTATTTTTTGAGGTCGCTGATATGAAATATGAAGCAAAAAATAAGAAATTCAAGATGGTGGGTGCAATATGGCGGACCTCAAGCAGAAAAATAACAAGATTCAGAATAATACGTACAATATTTTTAAATAAAAATAATTGTATCGTATTCTGCATAAAATTTTAGACAGAAAAGTTCTCTTGTTATTTTCTTTTTAAATGCATACTGTTATAAGAAAAAAAAAACATTTTTTTGTATTGACATTTTTGGATGAAACTCATGGTTTTCTGATATATATTGATAAAAAATAACAACAATAAAGTATATCATAACTTTTACCAACTTTTCTCTAGAACTTCAAAGCATGATTTAAAATGAGTTTTATGTCCTAGGGACTTCGGGGACGAATTTAATTAAAAAAAAAAAAAAATTAATTTTCGCTATTGTTTATTTAATAACAATTGTAAAATGTACAACTATTGCAAAAATAATAAAGAAGTGTTTAGATACATTACAAATGAGTATAGGAAAAGTTATTTAGTATTGATATCATAGAATAAACCGGAGTTGACACAAAAAAATCAATACATTTTCATTATCAAAGATGAGAGGCTTCGGAGATTACTCGGAATTTTTAATCGCAAATAAAGACAATGTTTAAGAATAATTATACAAAATATAAAAAAAACGTTTAATTCGCGTTAAGCAGCGTATAAGTAACATTACCTTAAATTTCTACTTATAATGCATTGGTAATATTTATTTATATCGTAATTGCACTTTTCATTCATTTTAATGATTTTTTTTTTAAATTAAATTAAATATAATTTTATAGGCTAATTAGGAAGTAACATTGGTGACATATATATTTCAAGATTGGTTTTTGGAGAATTAATTTTAATATTTCATCTTATTATGCAATAATAAATTCTGTTTCACATATTATAATTGTTTAGAAATATATATGTAGGGAGGACATCATAACTCATTATGCACTTGTTATGTGGGTGTAAGGTATTAAACCTAATTTATATATTGACATAAATAATTACGTATTTCTACATTCCCTTTTATGTATATTGGAATATTAGAGCAGTCTGAGAGAGTCAACAAACTACGGCGAATGTAAACAAAGCTCTAAAAGTACTATAATCAAAAAATCATTTTACTTATCGAAACAAATAAAATAAAACTTTACGAAACAAGAAAAAAGTAAAATAAAATATCACGATAAACAATCAATAAAAGTAATAAATATTTTAATCATCAACAAACTTGACGAAACGGAATAAAATGAAAAATATCCAAAATCTGATAAAAAAAAAAACATATTTATCCCGAATTATTTACTAATTTCCGTAAATGCAATAGTTATAAATATATAGACGAGGCAAATGAATAAATTTGACAATGCACGAGTGCGTGAAGTGAATACATTATGAATAAAAAAAAAAGGTAGTACAGCGATGACTATACCGTTTCTTGACTGCAGCGAAATATATAACGTATATTATTTTTAAATATAAATATAATGTATATACTATTGCATTTTTATAATTAAAATTTGTTCATTACGGACGTATATTCGCAAACAGCAACGAGCAGCTCTTTTAATATCACGAGTAATAATTAGACTTAAATACGGTGCTTGCAAATGTTCAAACAGAATTCCGCTTGAAAATTTTAAGCCCCACAAATTAAGACAAATGAGAATATAAAAACGTTTTTGATAAAAGAAGCGCAATTTATTTTAATTTATATCCATATACGCAGTTGTAATTTCGCGACACGTATTGTTTAGCAGAAATATCGTAAGCAATTGCATTTAAACAAACGTATAATATATATTTACGAAATGAAACCAATGTTTTTTTTCTTTCATGCTTGATAAAAATGTTTGGAAAGTTTCAACTTGTTGATCGTTGGTCCCTTAAAATAAATGAACATAAAAAATTTACACTGAAAAATGACGATAAAATAAAGATAGTTGATACATTTCATGTTCAGGGCGTAAAATGTCATTTTTCATTGTACGTCCAGGTGCGAGCAAAATCGCATTTTGCGCCCGGAACCACGCGAAACCTTCTAAATGTCATCGAAGAAAAGATTGGTAGGCATTACAGAAGTATAGAAAAATAAATGTAATAAAAAAAAAAAAAGAAAAAATCAGAAATGAATTTTGTCTCCCGCAAAATTGCGGCAGAATTAAAAAGTGCAAATTCAATAAAAGTTCATTAAACGCGATTACATAATTTCGCTCATCGAGGGGCGGACGCTTTGGAGGTTTTGAAATCGCTGGGAAATAGGAGGGAACGACGTACAATGACAAATTGCGATTTTTACGTACCTTCGAACTCCACCTTTCTTATGGACATTTCAAGCTAATTGCTCGAAAGCGGCGAAGAAAAGTAAGGTACTTTTGTATTGAACGGTTTAAGTGACTCGAAAGTCGTTTTTTTCACTCTTATTTTCTCATTAGTTTGCCAAAGACCTTTCAGCGATTGGCTCTCCTTTTTTTTTGCGTTAATTATTTGCTCTTTTCATTATTTTTTAAATATTTGACTTGATCGATTCTGATTTTCCACATTCAGAGTTTAAAATGTACTTTTTTTTTTGAATTTCATACCGACCAATAAAAGATACGTTTATAAACCATTTTATGGGAGGTTCAGTCGTCGATGAATTTTATTCGCTTGTAAATGTTTTTTTTTTTTTTGTTTTTTTTGTTTTGTTTGTTTTTAGTGAACGAAAGGGAACGGTGTTGTCGCCGGAATCGCATTGGACGAAGGGACCGCGGAATCTTGCGATGCTATTTCTATATTCATTTCGAAAAATAAAGACCACTCGATCGCGAGTTTCGATAGCCATGAATATTTTATACACATAATATCTATATACTCGTCCTCGTTCTTTTCATTTTACCGCCGAGCATCGACGACGTCATCGGCAACGTCGACATCTCGGAATACTCCATGTACCATACGCCATCAAATCTACAAGGCGTAAAACGCGTACATGACGTCGATGTCGTTTTTTTATATATATGCATATTTCCCGCACTGCACCTTTTTCCGATGACCCGCGCGTAAAGTTCATATATTTTTTTTATCATATTTTATCGCGTTTTAAATTTTAACGCACCAAAGAATGAATATATCGGAGCAAGAATATTTACAACAAAAAAAAATGTTACATTTTTTTTTGCATGGCTTTTGTTCACTTTTTTTTCTTTTTTTTTTTTTAACAAAATCCATTTTGTGAATTTACATTCTCGTTGATGGACTCATCTACGATGCTAATTTCTTATCACTTTTTCGTTTGACCGGTTTGTGATGTACTTGGGGAAAGACACGATTAGTACGAGGTTGCCGCTAATCGATAACTTATTTAGGGACCGTTGACTTTTTCGGTAGATTGTGGCGAGCTCACGGAGTAATTGAATAGCAAAGTATATGATAAAATATTTACTTCGAAGGAAACATAAAAAAAAGAAATTTCTGCTATTTTCGACATCGTGAAAACTATTTGAGAACCAAGAACATGTTTTTTTCTTCTCAATTTCTAAACGAGACCTTTCCCAATACGGCGAAAGGATTAACTTATACCAAATGAAATAAGAAGTTTGGAATTTCGAAAATTTATATCCGCCATTTTGAATGTCAACATTCGGAAGATTACGGATTAATAATCGGCGACTCATATATATAATACACAATTACATTAATTTTCATTGAATGTCATGACTTTTAATATTTTTCGCTCCGCCATGTTTGATCCACCATTTTGAATTCAGATATTCGAACGACGGATATTCGGGTAATCTTCATTTTTTATTCGACCCACTCCAAAAGCTTTGAGTTTCTTGAGTCGACGATTCCCATCCGATTGCCACAATTCAAAATGGTGGATTAAAAATGGCGGACCGAAATACATTTAATGCCACGAAATATTTTCAAAAGACACGGGAACTTAGTGAAAATCCATGTCACTAGATGTTTCTCGAGTCGCTGATGCGAATTCGTCATCCAAATGTCGCAATTCAAAATGGCGGATTTAATCTAAATTTTATCATATATTTCATTTAAATGTTAGAATTCGTCATAATTTTTTTCCCGCAAATTTTTAAGCCGTTGTGGTAAAATTTTTCGTTACTAAATCGAAAAAAGATATTCGTATTTACATTTTTTCGTCATATTGTTTTTGACCCCTCCCCTAACTTTAGTACGGTTATTTTAAAATCATGATTAAAATCGACGAGTATATTTAATCTTTTCCCCGTATCTATCGTTAATAAACGAACCAGAATGCGTATTGAACTATTTAGATTTACGCATTATGATCGTAGATATAAAATAATAGTAAAACAAAATGGCGAAACTCAAAATGGCGTCCCAGAATACGAAAATGTTAAAATACATGATTTCTTCCTATATGTATATCGTTAATGTAAAGTCCGGTAAGTGAATTGAACTATTCAGATTGATGTATATTGCAAATAATAATAAAACAAAATGGCCGAAATCAAAATGGCGTCCTAAAATACTAAAACGTTAAAATATTTAAACTTTTCCCCGTATCTATCGTTAATAAACGAACCGGAACGTGTATTGAACTATTCCAATTGACGTATTATGATCGTAGATATAAAATAATAGTAAAACAAAATGGCGGAACTCAAAATGGCGTCCAAGAATACGAAAATGTTAAAATACATGG
>JAPYZR010002021.1:0-22050 GCA_030522945.1 Trichopria nigra
TTTTAGTGTTTACACCCATTTTTTTAGTGTTTACACCGACTTGGGTGTCATTTCGGACCCCGAACAATATTTTTTGGTGTACATTTCCGTAAGGGTAAAACGTATTGTTTATTGTGCATGGGTAAAAATGTTTATTGAAAAGAAAAGGGAAATACGAAAGTGATAAAATATTGTTTTTATTCGTGAATGCATTTTATATATATATATATATACATATATTGTAATAAAACAATTATTATTTTTTCTTCTTATTATTATTATTAATTTTAATGAAAACAAAAGAAATATAGAATTTTTTTAAAAACTTAAAGAGTTCGGAAAAAACCCATGTTTATATTTTAAAAAGATGACGAATATTCCAGGAAGGAAGAGTGACGTGCGTTATTCAAAGGGTATGAAGATTATTCGAGAAGAAGTGGCAAGATAAAAGAGAATTTCGAGTGAAAAAAAGAATTTTCCAATTATAGAACATATTTTGACATCGATCGAATTAGGACGCAATATACATAAACAGTTAGAAAATTACCAAATCGAATCATTGTGTGCAAATAAACGGTTACCGGTTGTCTTAGTACAAAGATAACGCTCGATTCGAAAGTTGTCTAATCATTATATATGTATAGAATTATTGGATATATCTTGTAAAAATGTTTCGGGGTAATCCAGAAAGTGATAACCGATTGACTCGCAGGACGAATGACATCTTATGAAATTCTTAGAGGGCCGCGTTTTTTATCGAATTGAAAAGATATCGATTTTTCTTTTTAAACATTTGTTTATTTTTTTTTACTTCTTATTGTAATTGTGATTTTGGAAGATATATAGTATTCATTGCAACATCGTGAGGTTTTTTATAGATTGTTTATATATTTGAGAAATCATAATTTCATAAAATTATAACTCAACCCGTTAGCAGTCTGAAATGTCGTCAATCATCAATGAATTTCCATATGTGCTTATTTTAAGCCAATAACAAATTACATATTTACTTATGTCAAAGATTACAAAAAAAAACATTTTATTAATTACTGAAAAAATTGTCATTTGCCCTTTTTTAATCCTTGTTCACAACTAATAGTCATTGTTTCTAGACGTGAAAAAATCTAGAAATTATCAATGAATTTTCATATATATAAAATTCATTCATAATTTTTGCAGTAATTAATAAAATGTGTAATTTGTTATTGGCTCACAATAATAATAATAATAATTTATATATTTATGTACTTGAATAAGCCATATTTCAATTTTAGGCTTTGCATTTTTATACGATGATTTGAAACTAGAGTTAAATTGCAAATAAAAGCAATTAAAACTTCATTAAAAATCAATCAAATTGGAGAATATTTCTAACAAATGAAAAAAATGAATAACTTAAAAGAAGACTGATAAAAATTAATAGAATTGTCAGAACATGACGACTACGCCTACATACTGACACGAGTTGACTAAAAGGGATGAAAATAAATAATATTAAATAAAACTAAAGTCGAAATTAGACGAGACTAAACGATATACTAAAACAAAACAAAACAAAACAAAACAAAATGAAGCTAAATGAAAATATAGATGAAGATAAACAATGCCATTCTTAAGGATCATAAAAATTAATACATTCTAATAAAAATTATAATAGATATGAATGAATATGCGCAATGTAATTAAAAGAAATGAACACATAAAAATGATCTAAGGAAAAGAATTTCGAGTTCTCAAAAGTGGATACCAATAGCCAAAAGAAAAGTCAAGAGTTAATAAGAATAAAAGTTATAAAAAGTTCGACAAAACTAAGATCGTCGAGTTGTTGGGACTTGAAAAAAAGTGCTTTCACCAAAACAGAGAGAAAATTCACTTAAGAAAGTGTGAAATATTTATATGTTGTCAAAACTTTATCGAGAATATAGTCTAGTTGTCAAATTATTTAAAATATATTAAATTACAGATAGAAAGTATAAAATTATAAACGAATAAGAAAAAAATTTAACGACAGGCAAAAATTGGAAACATTGCTTTTACATAATATGCTTATATATATATATATATATATATATATATATCACTGTAGACAACGTTTTAACGGAATATTCTAGACAATATGTACACGAAACTCGAAGTAGAATGAAACCCAGTCTTTATCCAGAGGGATAACATTATCTCTTGCCACTACTGAGAAGTGTTCTTTTAACTTTTTTTATTTTTAGCTGGATTTTTTTTATTTTTTTATAGTGTTATCTTCACTCTTTAAAAGTAAAATTTTACTCCAAGAATGTTAGAAATTAAACGAAAGAATTAATACTCTTAAAAAAAAGTCCATCTAAACACAGGGGATAAAGACTGGTTTTCGCTCCTCTTCGATTTTCATGCGCATATCGTCTAGAATATTCCGTTAAAACGTTGTCTACAGTGACCGAAGCGACACCTGTTGGAAATGGCATGAGTTGTCTACGATAACACAAAAGTCTGATAAAATGTTTATCAAATAAACTCTATCATAAAAAAAAGAAACGAAGAAAAATCCCTGGATTTTGCCAGAACGTTCTCTGACGACGTCGTCAGTGTTTACCAAAAGCCTCAATATAACGATTTCAAGATAACCCGATATAATCTATCGTCAAGTGCTTCGTTATTTCTTTTATTTGCTCGAAGCGACAGAATGATTCGGCATTTCGTCGTGCGAAAATGCGTTGTCACTGACAAACGTCGCCTAGAATGACATCATCCTGAAGAATTCGCAGAAGTCGTCAATGACTCAGTCGTAAAGAGACATCTATCCGACGTTTTTTTTCATGCTCGTTCTAGATCTTTCGCGATTGCGTGTTGTCAACAAGATTGACGACTTGGTTTCATTACAGTCAAGACGTTTAAAATCATAAAATATTCATTTTTTGTTGTCATGAATATTGCAAGTACTAGACAGAAGTTGACAAAAGTCGTCAAAACATAACAAATTTGACAAAGTTGACGTTAGATTAATAAAAGTCATGGAGAAATGTAGGAATTTAACAGAAAGTAATCAAATAATGAGTAAATTATGTATTTTTTACGATTGTTTTTATTAATTGTAATTAAAATGGACGGCCAAATATGATACCAATTTCTCATTTTCTAAATAAACTCAAAAAATATCAAAGTAATAAATAAATTTTAAGACGATTAAAATATAATAGATAATTTATAATAGATAATTTAATGTAACTTAAGTTTTTTTTTTGTTATAACAAAATGGCGGATCCAATATGGTGGACGAAATAATAAAATTTAAATCAAAATTTACAAAACTTACAGTAATTAGGGAAATTTGAGGTCGCTGATTACAAATCCGGTGTTGGTTTTTTAAAAATTCAAAATGGCGGATCCAATATGGCGGAAGAAATAAATAAAAATTTTGAATTTTTAAAAACCAATAACGAATACGTAGCCAGCGACCTCGAAAATTCCTATATGCTCAGTTTGAAATTTGTGTCACTTGACTGTTAACGACAAATGGATTTTTACGAAAATAATAAAATGTTTGAATGTTTAAATTTTAAACTGTTTTAAAATCTTTCGTTTTCATTTTTATCCAAATCATTTGAATGTATTTGTATACATTTTTATATTTTAGGAATTTCTTATGTTTTCATTGAAATGTTTTTAAAATGATTGGAAAGTATTCTATATTTGATGTATTTTTTTTTATGACTTACAAATTTTATTATTCATGGATTTCCATGTATTCAAAAATAATATTTTATTTATTCCTAAAATAGGATTGGAATGAATTCATATTTTAGATAAATTATTTTTGAATTTGAAAACATGGACAAAATAAGGATACAAAAGTGACGAAACTAATGCATTTTTAAGCGTTTCAATCCATTTTCGATTGCTTGATATGATATTAATTCATTAAAATTTTAAAATGATTTACTATTGATGAATTAAGGAAAAGAGTAATATTCTTTCTTTTGTGCCATGAATATTATAAGTACTATAGATAAAGGTACGTATTTATTAATGTTTTGAATTAATGCGCAATATGGATTATAAAATTAGAACGTCATCCAAAGTTTGTATCCAAAGTACGTTCGGATTTCGTCGGTAAAGTAGATCTGAAAATCATGCAATATGTTGCTTTTTCCGATTCTGGTTAAACGTTGGTGATCTGTCACAGGTAAGGAAGAAACTATAGGAATCGTACAGTCTTCTAGAAGTTAACTGTAGAGGGAAATGTATACTACTATGACAGTAGTTATTCCATTGCCAATTAAAAATTTTCCAAAAATGTGCTTTTATTTTTGCATACTTATTTAATTTTAATTTATTTAATTTTAATTTATTTTGTCATTTGTCACTTTTCGTTTTTCCTTTAATTTTTTCCAATTTTTATCTTTAAGCTTTAAAAACTTTATCAAGGATAGACATTAAATATTTTTTTTTTTTTTAGATTTTATTGCCAAATGATATGATATGGAAAATTGTGGAAATATAAAAATTCAAAAGTAAACGATAAAAATTAACGATTAATCTTTAACAATTTCGTGGAAATTTTCTTTGGAATATATCCATCAATTAAAAGTGGATTGAAATTAATAAAAATATATTCGTTTCGTCTTTTTTGAATCTTTATATATATATATACATTAATTTCATATACGAAATGGACACAATAAAGATTTAAAAATGAACAAATGAATACATTGTTATTCATTTGATATAATATGCAGTTTACTGAATTAATTACTCAATTCTTCTTTACTCCTATTTTCAATAACTATATAAAATGACCAGTGAAGTATACAAAAAAATTAACAATAGGCAATTCATCATTAGTTTGGTTTCAAGTTTTAAATTCTCTCAAAACTTCATATAGATACATATTTATTAGAATATATATATATATCATGAATAATGTAAGTACTAGATATGATATATATATCGAAAAGGATGTACTAGAACAATATGAATTTCAGAGCCATTGCTCTGCTGCATTGGCTTCCACCATGAAGTAACATCCAACGCAATACGTGTGAATTCCATCTTTTGCAAAACTGTAATAATCGTAGATAAAGCAAAGTCCTTGAAGAAGGTATATAGCCATAAAAAAATTCGAACGCAAACCGCAAAGTCTCGAGGAGTGCCGGAGAAATATGGCTGCGAAAAATTGCATATAGGCACATTATCTTAGCCATCCATTCTGCCTATGTATTGCGCCAATCATGGCCCTTGAAGGCACACGCCGCTATAACAATGAGGCAAATAGATCAGATGAGCGTTCGCGTATAATTTTAGACCCGTAAAAAGTGTCGAGACGAGTCTAGGCAAAAATAAGAAATGCATACAGTAGAAGTTAGAAAGCTATAATCGTGGATGACAATAATTTTGTAAATTTTCATGGAAACGAGTTATGTGTGATTTTTAAAATAACATTTTTTTGTTATTTTTAATTTATTAAATTTTGAAATGAAAATGAAAATGAAAATGAAAATGAAAATGAAAATGAAAATGAAAATGAAAATGAAAATGAAAATGAAGATGAAAATGAAAATGAAAATGAAAATGAAAATGAAAATGAAAATGAAAATGAAAATGAAAATGAAGATGAAGATGAAGATGAAGATAAAGGTGAAGATGAAGATGAAGATGAAGATGAAATCAAGATGAAATCAAGATGTATGAAATTGAAATTAGAATAAATTGAACATGAAATGAAGATAAAATGAAAATGAATTAAGAATGAATTGAAAATTAAATGAAAATGAAATGAAAATCAAAATGAAAATCAAAAGGAAGATGAAGATGAAGGTGAAGATGAAGAAGATGATAATGATGAAGATGATGATGAAGATAAGGGTGAAGATGAGAATGAAGACGAAAATGAAAATAAAAATGAAGATGAAGATGAAAATGAAAATGGAAACGACATGAAGATGAAATTAAAATGAAATGAAGATAAATTGAACATTAAATGAAAATTAAACTAGAATGAATTGACAATTAAATGAAGATAAAATGAAAATTAAATGAAAATGAAATAATGAAATAAAAATGAAATGAAAACGAAACGAAAATGAAAATTTCCAAAATGTCGGTAATAATATTATTGGTATATCAAAGCCATGTGTAAAATATCGCAAAAGTTGCTGGATTTTTATAAAACTTAATATACAGGACTTTTTAAGGTCAAATATTAATTTTTAATTCGACCCGCACTGTAGGTCGGACGAAGTAAATTGCATTTTTCGTTTCATTTTGTTCAAACAAATTGACATATTTTCGTTTCTTATCCCATGTCTGTAAATTTTCATAAAATTCAGCCGTATCAAACAATTCGGAGTTAATCTTACTTGTAATTTCTATAATTTTAAAAACTCGTTTTAATATAATTAAAAATTTTCAATCTACATAGGTTAGGAAGTGACATTATCGACCGAACCAATAAATTGAAATAAAACACATAATTTCAGGATAAAGAGGTACGACATCACATTTAATTACAATTTTTACCCCAGTGTTTATCACGATTGTGCGGTATCCCGCAGCGGTGCATGAAACTAAATAAATTTATATAAGTATTGTTTAATCCTGTCGCTTATTATATATATTCACAAATAGTCCAGGTAGACGTTACAAAAATAATAATCGAATAAATGCGTTCATGATAATAAACCTGAATTTCTTATCGAAAGTTTGACTACGTTTTGCACGAACTTCACCACGTGTCGAGGTCGGCGTTTATGTAAACTTTTGATCGTTCGTTACTTTGTCTTATAAGAAAATTAATAATATATATACATTTAAAGTTTTAACAATCTTTAAATGAATTTCGAGGTGCATTAACTCGATGATAGAAAGACATACAAAATTAACGATAACAGGGAAAAAATGATAGAAACTTAGAAACAGATAGTGTACAGTATTTTGGGGGATGCACTAGTACAGCACTAGTGACACAATCCCAATCAACAAAGGTAAAAAGTTATACAGAACGAGTTCAAAAGTTGCTCTTCGAGTCCACCTTTCCATTCATTCCTCAAGATCTTTTTTAAAATGCAAAGGCTCTTCTCAATCTCACATAAAAAATCAGTTCGGAAATTTATGCATACTTGAAGAGCTCTTATCGAACCATATAGAATGTGTACAAAAAGTACTCTTCAAGTCCTCCTGGAAAAATCTTCATTTCCGGCTCGACTCCATGCTCTTGAAAAAATAAAGAAACAATGAAAATTGCGATGGCCTAGAAAACGTCTAACCTTTATTGATATCGGCATTCCGGTTATATTGTTCCACCTTTGCATATATACGTATAGCCGCTGAACTTACATAATGTTGGGGAAAAAGCCCATCATCCTGGACTCGCGCGTTTTCTTCGTTCCATTGTCGATAAACTAATTGCGAACGTAAAGTTGTTCATAAAGTTCGTAATTCTGTATTGCATAAAAAAAAAAAAATTATTTCAAGTATCAGACGCGGGCGACAGTCGCTCATTGTTTCCTTAAAAGAGAACATCGGGGTATTAATTGCGCGATGAACATTTTTCACCTTATCGTCATTTTCGCCCTCGGGATTACCGGGACCTGTGAGTATTCCCGTAGAGGGGGGATCGGTTTGATTAATTATCGTCATTTGTTCCCAATCAATTAAAGAAAAATACAATACGAGATTCGCCAAGTTATATACAGGGTGTTCAAAAATTCTCGTATCAAAATAATTTTTCGTTTAATTTTGCATGAAATTCATTGGATTCTTTTGTTGAGATACAGTGACGGCGGAAGAAGATGAGCCGAAAGTATCGAAATATACGGTGGTGCTGAAATCGATAAAGGACAACGGCGAAGACGTCAAAGTTTTCCAAGTCGATGGCGGCGAGAACGACGAGCAGTCGCTCATCAGAACGGAAAAAATCGACGAAAAGCCCGCATGGAATGTTCGTTATTTCGATTATTTTTTGAAAATGGAAAAATCGAAATGATTATAATCGATTATTATTTTTTTTTTTGTCTGGTGCAGATCGAGATCCGCAACAGGCACATTAAGAACACGACCACGGGGGTGTTGGAATTGTGCTCGTTTTTGGAAAAGGCAACCGGCGTGGGACAAGAGGAGAAGATTTTCCATGTCTTTTTGAAAATGCTCGGTATGAAAGACGCCAGATGTCCTCTGGAGCCAGTAAGTTCCCAATATACATATTTATTTTCATTCCGTGCGAGAATGTAAGAAGGGGTCCAAAATTTTCAAGTGCCTAAAAGTATAATTTTTTTTTTTACAAATTTCAATTTTGGACACGTTATCTTCAATTATGTACGGTAATTTAAGTTTAAAATCGAATTGTTTCCGTTTTAAAAAGGGCAAGTCTAAAATCGTACCGCAAGTTCCATTGGTACTGGATCCTCAGCAGAGACCGGACTGTCCGTCGAAAATAGTGGCGAAAATTTACGACCTGAACTTTAATGTGGCCTTGTATTTCGAAGCCGTGTACGGAGGAGCCGATGGATTATCCGACGCTTGTTTCCAGGAGAAACTGATGAGACCATTCTTATAGTAGGGAAAATGATCGACATAGTGTATATGAAACAAAAATTAATTTTGCGTTACCAACGTCGAACTTGTAATTTCGTACTTTTGGAACCTCGTTTCTGTATATCGCCGATGTTGACTGTTTAATTTTACCCTTGTATGATAATTAATATTTAATAAACTACAAATAAAAACGTTTAATATTAAACATTCCGAGGGATTAGGTTACTTTCGTCGCATTGTATCGTGGAAATGAGAAAATGTACGAGAGTATTTCAACAGGAATTCGGTAAATGACGCCAGTGATGTAAAATTTATAGACAAGGTTTTGTTTTATTACGAGGAATGCAATTAGTAATTTTGATAAATTTACTTTTTTTTGTCTTTTTTGTAATTTTATTTATTTCTTTGATATAAACGTTTTTTATGCTTTTACTTCAATTTTCTTACAATGGAGTTTCTTCAAAGACATCAATAGTATAACAGTAACGTAACATTTCCATAAATGTTACTTGTTACGTAACTGTTACATAGTTGTTATGTAATTGTAACATCATTTTTTAAATAATTGTGCTCGTTGGATATTCTTTTCGACGTCTCCTTATCTATGCCGTCATTTATTTAATATCAATTATTATCAATATGTATCAATTTTAATCAATTGGAAAATATTTTAATGTTATTATTTCCATTTTTTTTTTTTTTTTAATAACGTTTTTCTTTTTTTTAACAATTTTGACAGCCTTTTGTTCTTGTTAATTCATTTTTGGATATTTTTTATCCATGTTTATTAGTTAATATTTCAATTTTTTGTATTTTTAAATTCCTCGAAATCTTATGTCGACTTTTTTAATTTGCCTATACTGCTGTCATCGTTCGCCGTCATTTTGTTAATTGTCACGAGTACTCTTTCATTTTTCGAATTTACTATAGGTGCGGCCTGACATTTTTATGAGACTTATCATAGTGAAAATTGGCGCAAATGCAATTTTCATGGTCAAAATCGAGAAAAATCAGGTTTTTGGGGCTTTTCTCAGTTATTTCCAAAAATTTTGAAATGTAAAACATTGAAATTTTCTACGATACACCGATTACAATGGACAAAATATATTGTCATTTTTCTTAATTTGTAGCACTCCTACCGAAAAAATGCATAAGACCTTCTTTGTAGAGAATTTCACGTCATACATTTTTTGTTTGAAACATTTTTCGAAATTTAAAAATAAAAGTTTTTCGAAATAAACGAGAAAAACCATATAAAATCGTGATTTTGCATTTGCGCCAATGTTCACTATACATATGATATATGATTCGAATTCAGCGCATCAGAATATATATAAGGAAACATATAGCTCTGAGAACAATTTGAGGCGGCACCCTTTCGGAAGTACACCTCATTCTTCTGAATATTCTTAAGATTTTATTATTTATTCTTATTATTATCTAATATTTATATTCTATAGACATTTTATTATTACGCGAACTTTTGTTTATTTTATTTAAATTAACGTCATTTTTCTCGCTTTTGATAATCTAAAGTCGTTAATTTGCCCATTTGTTATATTTAAAATTTTTCAAAGATTTGGCGTTGAAAAAAAAAATGTTTTTTTCAACAAACTTTTCAATAATTTGCTCGTTGCTACTGGCATTTATCCTTTTTTAAAATTTCAACCGGTCTTGCTCGTTTTCTGTCCAATTGTGTTAAATTTAAAAAAATTCTTCAGTATTTTTTAATTTTTCATATTCTTTTAACTTTTCCTGTAATTTAATCAATATTTTTACATTTTTATAAGATTTAGTTTATTTTTCTTATGTTTTTATGATTTTTTTTCTATTTAAATTTGCTTTTATTTTTATTCATTTACGGATCAAAGTTCTTTATGTACATACTATATAAGACAAGGTGTGGGCTTCAGAACAATATGATATAAATAAATACAAAGATTATAATTTTAGTATAAAATAAGATGAAATAAGATAATTTTTCAATTTTTCTCAACTTCTCTCAGATTTTGTCAATTTATGTTAAATTAATAAAAATACAACAGTATTTCTTAATATTTTGGACATTTTTCTGTAGTTTTAACCAACATTACAAAATTTTTATTACTTTTTCTAAACTTTTAATAAATTTTCTAATGTTTATCAATTTTTGTTAGTTTTGCTCATATTTTGTCAATTTATATGAAATTAATAAAAATTCGTCAGTATTTCTTAATATTTTGGACATTTTTCTGTAGTTTTAAAGAATATTTTTTAATTTGTATTAATTTTTCTAAATTTTTATTAAAATTTCTAATTTTTATCAATTTAATTTTTTGTTTATATGTCTGTATAAACCTTTAATCAATCATTCTCAACACTTATCAATTTTTATCAGTTTTTCTCATTTTTGTCCACTTCTATTAAATTTTAAAAAAATTCATTAGATTTTTTGATTATCCACATATTTTTTTCAATTTTCTGTAGTTTTTACCAATATTTGGACATTTTTATCAGATGTGCCGTAGTTCTAATCTAATCCCACACTACACAATCTTCAGGACAAAATACGGACATTTGGACGTCCTCGGGAGCTCCTCAAAACGGATTGTGTTGTGTGGGATTACAATTTATTATCCAGTTCTATCGATTTCGATTTTAACTTATCAAGCGTGAACGAAAGTTAACAAATAGAATAACACAAAAGATCGATAAACATTATTTTCAGTTCAATAGAAACTGAATAATTTGACGATTTGATGACGAAGATCAATGACACAAATCCCCAAAAAATCAACTTAAACGTAATAAAAATGACCGATATAACAAAAAATTATGGCAAGAATGGGTCGAGTCGTGAAAAGTTGTCAAATAACCAATAAAAATTGAGAAACGTTAGCATCGAATTGCAAAAAAAAAAAAAAAATAGGATTAATTGAGAAATCGAGTAGATCAGAGTTTTGAAGAATGAAAAAATTGTACAAAATATCGGTAAAAGTTAAAACTTATAAAAATGATAATGCGCTGATGACCTATTGATCAATAAAAGTCAACAAAAACAATGTCATCAGAATCTTGTACGTATAATTCGAAATTATCTTAAAATTAGATGCGATGTCGTCGTTAAAAGTGCAGAATAGTGAAAAGCCAGGTGTAGTATAATGAAAACAACGTTTGTACAACATATAATAATACAATTTAATTATAATAACGTTATAAAAAGGGAGATGAGAAGTAGAAAATGCGGAAGGAATTTCTTGTATAAATGAATATATTGTAGAATGTATTATCGACCATTGCTGCGTGATGTTTGATTCTGATATTGTGATGTCGACCTGATCGAGTCTGCGGGAATTTGTGCAATGATAACGAAAGTTTTGCTTATTGTCGATACTTTCGATCATCGTCCCGCCTGTCCACTTGCTGATTAAGTGGCTGCTGGCCTCCTTTCGCCGCTTCTCTGGCTTCGTTTTCCTGAAATTTCAAATTTTTAATTGCTTTACTTTCAATGTCTTTTATTCATTCACTAGAAAAACTAATTACATTTAAAAATTTCGACGGTTTTTGGTTTTTTATCCGCCATTTTGAATTTTCAAAAATGTATCCAGTGTCCCCGAAACGTACTGAAGTTAATGAAACTTCAATGATTCTGGTCTAGGAAAACTTTCTCGAATTTCAAAATGTATAAATCAGACATTTTTTTGTTCTCCATTTTGAAAACTTAATTTCGAAATTCGGCAAAAGTCACACCTGTTAGATTGATAAAATAATTCGTGCTTGGAATTAAGAAAGTGGGTCTGGAGATAGTAAAGTTGAAGTTGACAAAAATAAAAAATTCTTCTTACCGGGGTCTGGAGACAAAAACTATTAAAAAAGAATGAGGCGAATAGAAGGATCTGGGATCTCATACATTTTTACTCGGTATTCCACTGAAGTAAGGCAAATAAACAACGAACCCGATTGGGTCTGGAGACAAAATTACAAATGTATAGAATGGAACAATTAGAATAATCTAGGAAAACAACCATTTCTACATCGTGTTCCGTTTAAAAATAGTAATAAAATAATCTGCCTGATTGGGTCTGGGGACAAAACTACTAAAGTAGAATAAGAAAATGAGAATGATCTGGGCAATCATACTTTTTTATTCGGTATTCCAATTAAACGGAGCAAATAAATTATAAATCTAGCTGGGTCTGGAGACAAAATTACGAATGTAGAATGGAACAATTAGAATAATCTGGGAAAGTATCGATTTCTAAATCATGTTCCACCTAATAATAGCAATATAAAAATCTGCTTGGTTGGGTCTGGAGACAAAATTATAAATGTAGAATGGAACAGTTTGAATAATCTATGAAAGCAACCATTTCTACATCATATTCTACTTGTAATGAGGAATAAAACAATCTGCCCGCATGGGTCTGGAGACAAAACCGTCTTCCTTAAACTGTCTTTAAATAATATCCAATTTCAAATAACCGAAAATTCAATCTGTTTTCCTGGGTCTGGAGGAACAATAATTCAGGAGTGTATTCGCTGGGTCTGGGTATAAAAACCCAAAGCACCAAGGGATAAATTGACAAAATATCGGCTGATTTAAATCAATGTAGATCAAAATCAAATGCAGACGATCGAAAATAATAAGAAAAGGATAAAACAGCGGGATATCGGTCTGCCGTTGTAAATTTGTCTTGTTTATGTAACGTAGACTGGACACGTGAAAGGGAAGGCACGTTTTCAGACGTCAAGTATTGCACCGAGAGATTTAGAGACTAATCGAAAGTTCATTCAAAGTCATTAATATTTGTATTACAAAATATCCTTAGTTTAATTTTAAAATGTGAGAAAGATAAAATACTTTAAATAAAAGTGTGTATCATCATCGTTGCAAAAACGGAAGACACATCAACTACAACAATAAGACGAATCATAATCATAAATTGCGTATCGACATTATACCCTCTAAATATCTCGACAGACGGTTGTCTTTACCACCAACGGCATGGTGAGAACGATCGAAAGTGCAATAACGAAATGAAAGTATATAACTGCAATAGTAGTATATCGGAAAGTCATTCGAAGAAAAAATATAAACATACGCAGAAATGTTCCCACAAGGCCTTATCATTAATTAAATTAAGTAAGCGTATAATACCTGTTGCTGGCGAATGCCTTCGTAGATGAGGTCAAGACCCTTTTGGATCTCTTCGCTGACAGGGGGTGGCGTTGGGATGTGGTCCCCGTATGCGTGGAAGCCGGTCTCATCGGCCGTGTAATGAATAGTGATCAGCTGCCCTTCGGGACTCGTATAAGAGTAACTTCCCTGTTGTACGAGACCTTGAGTCTGATCCTCGCCTTCGCCGTAGGTCCTGATGTAACCTTTCTCCTCGGCTATGATGTTGTTACCGGTTTCGTAACTGCAAAAGGAGTTGCGTTATTTTTTATTTTTAGCGACATAGGTAGTGGCATAGGGAAAATACGGAAAACCTATGCCATTTTTTTCGGTCCTAGGTTCGATTCCACTATACATTCGGTTTTTTCGTCATCGGATAGATCCGATAGTAATCGACTATTACAATAGTCATGGAACAGTGGCATAGGAAAAGTACAAAAAACCTATGCCAAGGACTTTTAATGGTTTATCGTTTAGTTAAGTTGATTGTACATGTAGTCTTTTTGTTTGTTTTTATTGTTAAATAATTTAATCTTTATTATTTTTCTAATAATTTTCCTATATTTTTTATTTATTTCGACACGGAATTTGACAAGATTGATTATAATTTAATAAATATCCGAAAAAGGACTTTATGATAGACAAATAGAATAATTTCGATCTTCAATAGAAATATCAAGATCATCTAATAGACTTATATAACGATTATGTCATTAAAAATGTTCAAACACTAGAGATTATTTAGAAAAACTGAAAAATTGAATTTAATATGATATACAATCTTTCCTCGTCTAAAATTTAGTATAGTAATCGTGCAATTACGTAACGATCGCTTATCGAACGCGAAGTAACGTCGATGATGGTAAGCAATTATATAATAATTAAATAATTGAAGTAAAAGCGCCATGAATGGGCGATCAATAATGTTCGATGTGTTTTCTCCGGCTTTAACTCGGCGATTTAATGTCAAGATACTGTCAGTTGTGTCAAACGGTCAATTAAGCGAAAGAGACGTATAAATGGCAGGATCGATTAAGATCTAATCGGATATCGATGCACGTAGCAATTAACTGAGAATTATCCAATTAATTATCTTGTAGTTTTTCTGATACTCTTAATTACCAACTGTAGATAATGTAGACATTTCGTTATCGAACGAAGGTTCATTAGGAATTTTAATTAATGTTGGCTGATTACCAAAATTTGTGCGGTCGATATTTTAGAATGTTTTCATTCTTGAGTTGTTTGTTTTTACATTTATTTACAAGATCGTTGAGTTTTTTTTATTTTTGTAGATCATTTTCTACTGTAAATGTATATTTCGAAATTAAATTATATTTAAAATATATTCATTCATGTTTCATATGTATAGACAAATAAGTGAATGTAATATGAATATAATAATAATAATTATTATTATATATTATTATAATTATTATTATAATAATAATTATTATTATTATTATATTATATTATCATAATTAAATACAACTTTATTGACAAATGAATACAAAATTACCGAAATCATCAATATAATAAAGATCAATAAATTGCGATCTATATAAATATGAACAAGATCTTACATCAATCGCGAAAAGTTTTCTGCAAATGTACCAATATATGTATATGAAATTTATTTATTTATTTATTTATTTGACTGCCCTTAATACAAAAAAAAACAATTACAGATTATACACAATTATTCTAAAGATATAAACTAAATGTAAATATAAATGTAAATATAAATGTAAATATAAATGTAAATATAAATTTAGGTATAAATAATAAACAAAGTACTACATACAGTATAAAAGTCGGATTTACAATAAAGGGTATTCACAGTCACGTATAATATTTAAATAAATAATCAGATGACAATTTTTTAAATGTCCCAAAGTTATTGCACTCGCGAATATTATTGCTTAAATCATTCCATGCGTATTTAAGTCTAGGAATGGTGGCATGTAATGCATAATTATGTCTATGAGTTGCTTAGTAGATGATCCTTGGATTTCGAATAAAATATGGTGTAGTTCTATACGGAAACAATTCTGATAAATCAGTGCCCAGAGAAAATTTCAAAATGCGATAATTTAGAATAAAAAATGTAGAATAATTTTTTGAAATTCTAATAACAATGCCAATACATTATGAATCTGGTGTTTTAGTTGATTTACATTATTTCTTTTAGAATTTTTTATTCATTAATCGTATATACATGTCACATTTTTATGCCATCAGTGTTTTTACGTATTTTCCGAATGTTAATCGAATATTTTTCAAAAATCTTAAAATTTTCTTCATTTTCAATATTAAGTTTGGATTTTTGTCAATTTTCATTTATAATTTATAGAGTTTTTAAAAGCGTTTTATATGTTTTAATTGTTCGTAAATTAATTTTAAAATAAGCGAAAACTTGCTGAAATATAACGAAATATATAGTAAATTGATCAACTATATATATATATATATAAAAGATGTGTTTTTCGACGAGTATATATTAAGGTTGATGCACGAGATACACACGATACTTTTTGTAACTAATGCATATAAAATGCGCTTTTATATGTGGTTATTTTGTGTAAGTATATAAAGTAGGTCTTTTACGTACTAGTGCGAAAAATTGTAAGTATATTGCGTAAAATTGAAAGAGCATGTAATTCGCACACGTACAAGAATTTTTTTTTAAAGTCACGAACTTTTTACAAAATCGAACATTCTGATTTCATTTTTTGTTTTTCTCAACTTTTTTGTTCAGTTGAATCGTCCCGACTTCTGAAATAAAATGTTTTTTTTTTTCAAAATGTTATGAACTTTTCATGAACTTCTTATGAAATCAGTACCAGTAATCAGTGATTTCAGAATTAAACCAATCATTTTTCGAAATTTCAGAAATTTTGAAATTGGTCAACATTTTCTAACTTTTTCGTTCAGTTGAATCATCTCGACTGACATTATTATTTTTTTTTTTTCAAAATGCGCTTCTAGTAATCTACTGTTTATGTAAAATCGATGATTCTGACAAGCTATGAAACATTTATCAAGATTTATTTCCTAAACATTTTCAACATTTTCATCGCTGCTAATGTCGTCAACGTTTTCATTGTTTTCTCCACATTTTTAACATTCTCAACTTTCTAATTCTGCACGTCTTCTTCATTTTCAACTTAAAGAAAAAAAAAAAAAAAACATTTTCATATCCCAACTTTTTGGAACGTAAAAAACGCAGCATTTTCATCGTAGCTTCAATTCCAGACGAAACCGCAACGATTTTGCGGTTTCGTCTATATATATACTTTTGAATTGTGCGAAATCTCGCATGTGGAACTGCGAAAAGTTCAAGGATCGCATGCTCACGAAGTTGTTGAAGCTGCGCCTTCTTTCCTCCGCGTTATTGAGGCATTGCTACATCCCGACAGACCCTCGCCTTTACTATATATACACATGTATTTGTATATATATGGTAAATGTGTACACATTATATACATATATATATATGTGTGTGTGTGTATGTGTGTGTGTGTGTGTGTGTGTACTGGCAAAGTTTACATAAAAGGTAACGGCGAGTAACGAAGGCAGATTTTTCCACCGGAATGATAACTATTACCCAGGAGGATTGTAATTTATTGAATGAGATTCCGTGATTTGACGTGTTGCAGAAATACGTATATAGTTTTGTTCCCGGTCATTCTTGTATAGCACCTTTACTTTCAAGCTCGTATATAGTTTTGTTTTTTTTTTCCCCTGATCGTGCCCTCGGATTTCAAGAAATATTTAACGAGGCTGGAGTTTAACAGGCGGGATTTAAAATGACTTTAATGTTACAAAATGTAATGATACATTGTGAACCAGCATTTATCAATGTTCGCGTATTACTGTAAATAATGACACTGTTTTGCTCTTTTCCTATCTCGGAACGACGTCACCGAATCGTTATACGCTTGTATACATTGTTATTGCGATACATTTTCCAAGTGACGTCGTCATGTTTTGTTTTTACTATTTTTTATTTTTGTGAATTCTTTTTGTTATTTATATTCCTGGATGTTTTTCGTGAATTTCTTATCGTGATTTGTTTCGTGAATTTTTTCACGATTTTCCTTTATGTTTTTCTTTCCTGATTTATTTTTGGTATTTGTTATTTTCATACGTGATTTTATATCATCATTTTATTTCTAAACTTTATTTGCTGATTTTTGTAGGTTATTTTTTTTTTACTGAGTTTTTGTTATTGTTATTTTTCCATGATTTTCTATTGTAATTTTCATTTTTATTTTTCTGTTTTTTTTTTTATCGTCAATTCCAATAAAAGCTGTATGCTGATTTTTCTTTTTTTCTTTTCTTGGTTATTTATTGTTTTTTAATTGCTTCTATTATTTTTATTATTTCATTTTTTTATTATTATTATTTGTCGTTGATTTCTGTTTTCTTTTTTACTGATTTTTAATTATTATCTTTTATAATTTTATTTTTTTCTGTTTTTATTTTATTTATTCTCGTCATTTTGTTCACGGTTTTATCCATTATATATTATTTTATTTTATTTTATTACAAGGTTGTCTTTGCTTATGTTTAATTTTTTTATGTTGTATTTTTACATCGTTTCTTTCGTACTATTATTTATTTCCTGCTATTTATATTTTTTAAATATTTTTAATCTTTTATGATTTTTTTTTAATAATTTTCTATTTCTATTCATTCCAGATTTTCTTCCCTTAGTAACTTTTCTCATTGTACGATTTTTTATCATTTCTTTTCAATGTTGTCTTTATTGCTTATGTTTTTTTTTTTTTTTTTTTTTTTTTTTTTTTTTTTTTTTTTTTTTTTTTTTTTTTTTTTTTTTTTTTTTTTTTTTTTTATTTTTTTTTTTTTTTTTTAATGACTTTTTTTATAATTTACTTTTCTGCACATTCCAAATTTTCTTCTGTTATTTATTGTTCTCATTTTACGATCTTGTATCGCATCTTTTCGAAGTTGTCTTTTGTACATTTCTTACGTCAATTTATTTTCGCGGTTTTCCGTTTTTCCTGAATTTTTGTTCCTATTTTTTTTTTTTTGTGAATTTCTTTTGCTTGTTACCTAATTTTGTATAACTTTCTTTTATGATTTTCTTTTGTTATTTATTTATGTTTTTGTTGTTTTTTTTTGTGATTTTCTTAAGTTATTTTTCTTTGGCTTCCTATTTTCTGTTATTAAGTATCACTAAAATTTACCATCTGTTTTAATACAATTTTTCGTTTATGTGAAATTTTTCATCTGATACTTGCAAATATTTCCTCAGCTAAATTTTCTGAAATTCATGTCTTTTTCAATTTTAGCCATTATTTCTCGATTGTCCTTCCATTACATTTTATTTTATTGCAAATAATCCCATTGTTTTCATCAATTTCATGATTTTTCGTTGTTGTTGTTTGTTTATTAAAATATACTTCAAATTTTTAAACATATTACAATTTATATTATAATACAAATTGTTTAAGCAATCTCTTTAGCTACATATACGTTTACTTAACTTTAAATGTTAATAAAAAAATTGTAATTGTCCATTTTATCAATTTTCATTCACATTCAATTCTTCATATAATTGCAACATCCAATGTTTAGCCGTCGTTATATTTTTCACAACTTTTACCCGCTTATCTTAATTAATTGATTGCATAAGAAGCCTCTGAATTCTAATTGTTCATTAACAGACGTATAATTACAACTATTTTTCATCGACTTTGCGGAATTTTCATCCATGATTCAAAAGTGAGTTCCGCTCAAATCGTCACGTGGTTTCAAATGGTAATCTCGACATTTTGATAATTTTTTTTTTACTTACTTATTTATTTATTTGATCGAGTTTATGACTATCGAATAAATGAAGAAATTAAAATATAGTTATATACGAATAATGAAACATCTTACCTCGTGCTGTACGTTCCGTCGTGCTCTTGCATCTTATTCCACTGGAGAATTGGGATGACTGTTGTCGTCGTGCGCCTGTCGTCGATTTGCCTGTCATCCTGCGCCTGATAGTTATTTTGGCCCTGGTAATTATTGTTCTGTCCCTGATAATTGTTTCTCCCTTTGTTATGGTCTTGAGGCTTGGCTATCGCTAAGCCCAGCATCACAGCCAATATCTGAAATCGCATCGTTTCTCATATTATTCAATGCACAGGAAGCTGACATTATGAAATCATGATAACAATGCAATAACGTACATCGATAAAAACTCGATTACTCTGCAACAATAATAAAATGATTTCGGTGAAATGAAAAAAAAAACTTGAAATAGGATGACAACTAAACAAAATTCAAGACACCTCTTATATTATTCTATACTCTAAAAAGCAAATCCTGAGCCATGTCCAACTTTCTACATTTCATTTGAGATATTGACATTCTGAGGACCTTCTCACAGACATTTTGGAGACATTTCCAGAACGTGTCCGCCTTTCTGATATTCTAGTGACATTTGCAATATTGTACGGACATTCCAAAGACTCCCTGGGCATATTCCATAATATGACAATAAAATATGTCAAACGAAATGTTTCCAGAATATTTCATTTAAAACGTTCTGCAACATTTTTTTACGAAACGACAATGTCATATTTGAGATGTTTCGAGACATACGTGCAGAATGATACAAATGAAATGTTTCCAGCATGTTACATTTGAAACATTTCCTTTGAGACATTGTCACAGAACATTCTTGAAACATCGCAATTGAAATATTTCACACGTCATATTTGTGACATTCCCTGGACATTCTGGAGACTTCATGTGGGTCCAAGCGTTATCAAGTGCTAAAGTCATAATGGAGTTGACGAATGCCCCAGATCCTGCGCAGAATCTATAACCAGTGAAAAGAGTCGCTTGTATTATGCGGACATGCTCGAAGATGGCAATCGAGTGTTATGTCATCGGCATTATCCACACCCCCACTAATTACTCCCGATCACTCCCGACGATAACCCGCGAACAATGCGTTTCGTTATTGTAAAAAGCGATATGCACAGCCAATATAACGCCGGCACAAAATTCGCCAGGTCGCGCGTTTTCACACGGATGCGGTCTCCTTGACACGCCCCGCCGATAAATTCAAGGATCATCATCTGGGTTACATCATGCGCATCAATTGATGGCGTATATATATAGATTGGAAGAATTATCAGCAGCAGCAGCTGGCGGGCGAATTTCACTTTCGAATCGCCGAAAGCCGCGGCTTTCGAATTTTCCCAATTCGCCTTTCTACTCGAGCTGTTGAAGCGACCATTTCTAGGAAAAGGATCGTCCCTGTCTGACGTGGGCGCCGATCTTATAAGTGGATTGGCGAATGATTGGCGGGTCAGGCGTATATATAAGTAAAATTGAAAACGACACAATTACGCAAGGAACACGAGTCCAGCGGCGCCGACGTTGGTCGGTCGCTCACTTGCTTCGATATATACCATGTATATATACTATATATATACATTATATATAAATATATATATATGTATATATGCACTTCCCGCTTCTGATGTTCTCCGTTCGACTCGTCCAGGTGAAAGTGAAAATGCCAGTTCGGGTCATTTAACTCCTGACCCGCTATTGCGAACCCATCCTATATACCCGGTCCGAACCTTCGGATCCCATCTGCCTACATCTCGATTTGATTACGTCGAGGCCATTTCCAGCAGTGAAATCTCGCATGTATAAGCGAGTCGACGATGATGGTTTCCTTTTTATTCGCTTTGTCGCTCATATAGGTGCTTCGGAACGAACGGGGGCAACGCTCTCTCGAGTCATTGAAAACCGGCGTTTTGACATCAGTTATTAACATCCCATTGTTTAACATCGGTGACTTTGAAGCGGTCGACTGAGACGAGTAGTGGCGCTTCGTTTTTCGCCGGTATACCGCAAGTTCACCCATGCGTCTGCGTATTGCAATACCTAAACATTTATAATACAAGATGGGGTTTATAATAATTTTCGGGCATCCACTGATGTACTGGCTGTTTCGATGTACTTTATTGGTATTGTTGATGGCGTTCATTTAATAATGATTATTTGCAGGGAGGATCATCAATCATGACGTCACTGAATGGGAGTATCGAACGAGACTATACACTTTCGATGTGAATATTTATCGTATACGGTACCGAGGACTGGATGCTTAATCGGTGTTATCAGTGCTGAAACGTCTTTCTAACAGCCTAACCTAACATTTTTTCGATCCCTTATGATATAATACTGTTTAAGGTGGTTCTAAAGTAGAGCAGTTACCGACCTAACCTCAAAACGGGAAAATTATAAATAAAAAAGGCTTGAAACATTTTTTCAAAATTCGGGCTTTGGAAGGGTGATTCTACACATCATATACAATCCCCAACAAAATATTTATGACATTGATTCCCAATTAAAAG
>JAPYZR010002022.1:0-20621 GCA_030522945.1 Trichopria nigra
TAAAAATTCAAAAAAAAAAAAAATATTTAAAAATTCATACATAAGTTCGGTAAAAGCGTAATATTACTAAAAAAAAAAAAAAAAAAAAAAACAGTATAAAAGAAAAAGGATTCAAAAGGATTAAAAATATTCCTATGAATTCGCGCTTTTAATCCACGGAAATGGATTGGAAATGATTCAAATAAACATCGATCAATCCTACTTAATCCGCGGAGATAATGGATTGGAAATGATATTCATTTTCGACGATAGTATTTTTGGATACACGCAGGGATTGAAAAAATCAAAACCGCGAATTTAATTTTGTCACAACGAATCCATTTGAATCCATGTCTAATCCTTTTTCGTTTACTGGGAGGTATTCTGCACAAAATATACATCATTATTTTAATCTTGTTTTAAGCTATATTCGCTACCATCATTATCATTATTAATTGGAACATATTATTCAATTAAAAATGACGTATACTTATTCATTGTACATGTTGTAATTAAGCTTCACATAATATTTTTAATCACATTTTAATAAAAAAATAAAATTTCTATATGTTTTTTGAATCAGAGTCTATATATAGTATTTTTTCGGTAGGATTAAGCACTACACAGTATAAAAAAATTATTAAAACATCGAAACTTGGATTAACAAGAATTCAGAAGTATTCGTTGTAGAAGAAATGAATCCATTTTTAATAATTTTTAATACTTTTTAATCCAAGTTTTCACGTCTTAATCTTTTTTTTTTACTGGGTAATCCATTATTACTATATATATGACACATTTTACGTAATAAATGAAGCAAAGATTTCTCAATTTTTGCTCATTCTGTTATATAATTGGGGATATATCTCGACTTCTTTTTTTGGTCAACTTCAAAAATCCGATGACCGTTTTATTCGCTATTACAATTCCGAGTATTTTAAGTACTTGCGATAACCTATATTTAATAACTTGTAATAATGACCTATTTTCTTTAATAAATGGACAAAAATATACGATTTCTCAAGTTTATATAGAATATATTTCATTTATTGTTAAAATGGCGGATTTCTTCTAATTGGTTAATTTTAACAAACCGATGATTTTAGGTATACATTTCCGAGTATATATTTAGAGTACTATTTCATCACATTTCTCAAGAATATAAGAAAGATGCAATTTTTTTAATTTTAGTATATCATTTTGTTTAAGATTGTGGATATCTCGACTTGTAATTGGTCAATTTTAGAAAACCGATAACCTTTAAATTCGGTATTTTTTCCGCACATTTTGATCCATTCGCTTATAATCAGTTTTTTTTTGATACTGAATTGATCAAATACATGTTTGAAGTTTTTCAGGGTAATTATGTTTTTTGCGGCATTAAAAAAATGATTAAAACATCAAAACTTGGATTAACAAGAATTCAGAAGTATTCGCTGTAGAAGAAATTAATCCATTTTTAATCATTTTTAATCCTTTTTAATCAAGTTTCCACTTATCAATCTTTTTTTTTTGACTGGGTATATTGTATTATTATTATTTATATAATATATTAGTAAGAATGCATCCCAAAAACTGTTTGTGTTTTTTGAATCAGATATATAAAGGCGGTCTTATATCGTAACAATATATTTTTATGCCGCATCGATTATAATGGACACTTGTGAAATGACTACTACTACTGACTCCGTTCGTACATATATGTATATCATAGTGGCGGGGCAAACATTTGTTCTCCAGCAAAAGATACATCCGTAATTAAATGAGAGAGAGATTTTGATTTGATGGATTTATTAAGCCATGGGCACAATAAGGGCCCCACATTGCTTAATTATACATTTTTATTATTAAATTGATTTGTGGTTATAATATATAAGTAGTGAGACATGTTTGTTACAATTGATATATATGATTACAATAGTCGGTACAGTAATGAATGTAATGATGGAACAGAGTAATGAATGTGGTGATTACAAGAGAGAGAGAGAGAGAGAGAGCGACTCTTATAAAATACAATTATAATTATATTACCCTGTTCTGAAGATTTCCAGTCCAGCATACATATTCTCAAGAGTTCTGTGTTTATATCTATTCATTAACACCTAACCTATAAATATATAAAATAAGGTACTATACATAATTATATAGGTTATGAAACAAAACTTGTTTATATGAGCGCGTTTGCAATAAAAGTTTAGTAATATGAGAAATACATATATATATATATATATACCTGTGTAGTAACGAATTCATATCCGATAGCAATGTTCATTTGTGTTTTGACCGCGCATTTTTAAACGATGTGTACCGCGAAAGTAGCGACGAGTTCAAATGATACCAATAATGATACCGTATACCAATCGTCGTAGCACAACGTATAAATGTCCGCCGTCATGAAAACCACCGGATTTTCGTGGAAAGCAGCCGCGTCGGCCTTTCCCCCACTGCGATTGACTTTCACGTATCCACGTTGCCGAAAGCGATGCGTCTCGTTGGACTCGTTTCTTCCACGTAGCACGAATAGCGGCTTGGGGTTAGGAAACCCGATTTTAGTCAGCGACTCGGCGAGACATGCAGAACTAGTTGACTCGGTGCCTGGCAATAGTGTGTGTGTGATTGTTCCGAACGATAAGCGACCAAAACGGACACGAATACCTTAGAAGAATGAAAAACTTACTCATCCTCTTTCTGCTAGCTTTTCCAGCTGTACTTCTCACAGCGAATCCAGGTAAATTTTGGCGAATGCATAGTTAACAATTCTCCTGACAGTTATCTCGGCTTTTTTCATAACAGAAGTTTTAAAAAGCATTATCTTTGTCGGCTTCTTAAATGCAACAGGCTGTTGCGCCTTTTGTTCCGCAACTTTTACATAGGTTTCGGATATTGTTTATCCGCGTTTTTCTCTAATTTTTAATCAACATATGACAATGACTCGCTCCATATTTCGCGGCGTGACTGAAATGATTTTTTATCGATAAGGGAGATTTCTAGTTTTTGCATGTGTAGTTTGTAGATACCCATCAATTATAGAAATTGTTTATAAATTATCACATTATTTGTTATGGTTATTTTAAAAAGGCAATTATGTTGTGACCAGTAGACATATGTTACGGATAAACGAGTAATTATGAATTAAAAAAGATTTTTTAAGTGATAAAAACTTGGTTTTCCTTTCAGGTGCTGGATTAGCATATGCTCAAGATGATGAAGGTGACGAAGAGGTTAATGTTGAAGGAGAAGATGGATCGATAATCACCGATGAAACTATAGAAGAAGAGTCCACTACCAAATCGAAGTATGTGGATACGACCATTCTGTTTATAGAACCGCTGTACAATCCCTTATCTTCTCTAGGTAATATATTTATCAATGAGATTGTGTATTTTCATAAACATATAATTTGAGTTGAAAAGAAAAGAAAATTAGAAGGTAATATTTATGATGTTAAAATTTTGCAGAATTACCTGCCGGAGTCCCAGTGGAATTTTTAATTGGATTCACAAATAATGGAGAAAGTGACTTTGTTGTTGATGCCATTAATACGTCGTTCCGTTACCCGATGGACTTTAGCTTCTACATTCAAAACTTCTCAACCATTGCATACAACAAAGTTGTGAAACCTAATCATGAAGCTACTTTAGCTTATTCCTTTGTGCCATCGGAATCTTTTGCTGGACGACCATTGGGTCTTAATATCAACCTCAATTATCACGATTCTGTATGTTGAACTATTATTTATTCTTAAATAACGTTTAATTTCAATTTTAAAACTTTACTTATTTATCTTACAGAATGGATTATCTTTCAATGAAGCTGTGTTCAATGAAACTGTTCAAATCATCGAACTCGATGAAGGCCTTGACGGTGAAACCGTGTTCCTTTACATCTTCCTTGCTGCCTGTGTTGTTTTGATCCTTGTCGGTGGGCAACAACTGTTATCGTCTTTGGGCAGAAAATCCCGCTCGTCATCCCGAAAGACACCTGTTGAAATGGGAACCTCCAATCCAAATAATGTTGATTACGATTGGATTCCAAAGGAAACACTGAACAGACTTAGTGAGTACCATAAAATGAAAGAAAAAGTACCACTATTCCTTTCTTCAACATTATTTAACTTGTCAATTAATGAAATATTTCTATTTTCAGGCAAGTCACCAAAAACTCCAAAACAGAGTCCAAGACAGAGGAGATCCAAGAAATCAGCAGGTTCTGACGATTGAATCCATTTGTAATTATTATGTGTATAATTTAAAATAGAGCGCAAATACTGTATGATAGAATTACATTGTTACTTGTAATAGACGTACATTTTTATGAAACTCAACACAAAGCCACAAACATTTATACGATACTATACATGCTCTGGAGGGAGATTTTTTCTGCGCATTGAACCATTCATGAACAAACTTTTTCACTTAGGAGTTAACGTTACGAAATTGTATAATAAGAATGATAGTGGGAGGTTTTTCATTTATCATTAACTTCGCGTAAATCGCCGCGAGTTCGGATGCGAATGTTGAACTTGTAAAGTGAGTGAAAGTTTTTGTATAAAATGAAGATAATTTTCTCACGAATAACTCTCTTTATTTTGTCTCTACAACTGTGTAATAGTGTTCACTTGACATACACATATATGTCATATATTTGTGTCACTATAAATATATAGTGTCACAATTTTCTTATAAAAAATGAAAAGATATTGTTGAAAAATCATCTTTTTGTGTTCAACAAGTTTATCGGAATAATTATTTTCTTTGTATCCATATTGGAAAACAGTTGTTAATATAAGATGTTGGAATTTGGAGAATTCACAATATTTATCTTTCCTACCCATTTTTAAGTATCTATTTTATGGTAGAGTGAAAGTTTATTTTTACTATTTATACGTTTGACTTTTAAGATTTTTATGATTTAAACATTACAATAATTACTTAATTTATCTACGAATAAATACGTTAATTTTACGATATAAATAAATGCTGTCCAGGGTCCAAAATAATACACTCAATTAGGTGTAATTTCGGTTGGTAACCAGGAGGTTTACCAATTAATAATGAAATACAATTATAATGAAAGTAATAAAATATGATAAAAATAACTAGTCATTTTTTATATAAAAATAACAACCCAGTAAATGAAAACGAAATTGAGCCCCACGAAACCAAATTTAACTGTGAAACTCTGAATAGATTTCAATGTATATTATTATTAAGAATTAAATTAATATCGTATAATTAAGAATTAACAAAAATTCAGATTTTCGATGTTGGATTTGATTTCTTGATGCTATAACTTTTTTCGGTTACTGGGTAATTGGTAAGTATATTGTATATAATTATATATTACCTATATGTATGTATTTTTAATTGCTTTCACTTTTGTGCTGTGCTTACAAAATAGACTTTTGGATTTCACTGACTTATTTTACATATTGTACATTATATTCTATACATTCATTACATATTTTATTCTATGCACATTCACTCCCTTTTTTCCAACTCTCTCTTATTTAGTACTCTCTTACTTCTCTCTACACATATTTCCTACTTCTATACTTCTCGTTTAACCAATACTTCATTTCCACATATCCATCTTTATTGCTATTCTTATACACCATCTTTTTATAAATTATACAGAGAGGTTGTCCCACAATAACATGTGGATGGTACACTTATTCTAGATAATGACATTTCAGGATTTTTTTATACTAATAATATACCAAAATTATGGATCTAAGGCACAGAGTTTAAGTGTCGGGTCATTGAAGTTTAGAAAAAAATAATAAATCTGCTCCTATTTTTACTTATTAATTAATTAATTTTAACGGAATTTCTCCACGTATATAAATTAGTTCTGACAAAATTATTATTCACATTTTCCACTTTTTATATTTATCCATTTACGTCGTTAAATTACATAAGATTTCTCAACTACATTCAAATTTATCGGCAAGATATATGCATTTTGTGTCAAATCTCCCATTGGCTCCCTTCAGATTTTTCCCCCACCTGTTACCTCCATAAATGCACAATGCCTTTTCTTTGTATATTTATAGTTCACCAATCACCATGTTCACCACCATCAGGTTGGCAGGTTATGTGCGTAACGCTGATATATATGTATACATATATATATGTATATTATGTATGCATCAGTGTACGCAATGCCATGCGTGATGACACGTTTGACACTGAACTGTGACACATGGTGAGGCGAGTGAAGCTTAGTTGACTTAGTTCCCGGAGATTATATCATAGTCTGGTGGTCTGTACCTGTGGTACCCACTGTATAGTTACTCTCGGTTAAGTTCGTCAGTTCAACTTGGTTTTAATAATTATTAATTAACATTTATTTGGTTAGCTTAGTGACTAGTGAGCTTAGTCTAAGACTGACTTGTGTACAACGTACTTGTAGACGGTATTGTCATGTTTGAGTGCTGTTGGTGTTGTTCCGCTTTGCGGCCCAGATATAAGCGATTAGTAGATAATATTTTTCCTGTAAACCCACAAGATGGGCTGATCAAAAATAATATGGAAAAACTAATGTTCTATTCTTTAAGTAGTCCTGAAAAACTTGATCGAATAGGAGAATACTTATTTCTGCGAGCTTCTAGAGATATTTCCAGGCGCAGAAATGGATTCGTTATCATTGCGATGGAAGCAATGGATCAACTTTTGGCTGCTTGTCATGCCCAAACATTAAATCTGTTCGTAGAGAGCTTTTTAAAAATGGTTCAGAAACTGCTTGAATCGACAGATCCACAGCTGCAAATATTAGCAACACAATCATTTGTTAGGTTTGCTAATATTGAGGAGGATACACCATCTTATCACACACGTTACGATTTCTTTGTATCAAAATATTCTTCAATGTGTCACTCCAATCATGACAATGCTACAATTCGTAAGCAGATTCGACTTGCAGGAATTCAAGGTTTACAAGGTGTTGTACGAAAAACAGTATCAGATGATTTAGTAGAAAATATTTGGAATATGGTTCACATGGATAAAATTGTTCCTTCACTTCTTTATAATATGCAAAACACAAGGTACGATAGTAAAGAAAATGACACGATAGAAAGCCCAACTGAAGTCCAACTGGATCCTCCGCAATTTGCAGAAACTTGTATGCGAGAACTTGTTGGAAGAGCATCCTTTGGACATATACGATGTGTCATTAAACCAGTTCTTAAGCATTTAGATAATCATCAATTGTGGGTCCCAAATTACTTTGCTATTCATACATTCAGAATAGTTATGTTTTCTATTCAATCACAATATTCATACACAGTGGTTGAAGCATTGATGACTCATTTAGATGATCATTCATCATCATTACCACAAATTCGTACAAGTATTACAGACACATTATCTAAAATTATTTCCATTGCTGCAGGCGAAAGTGTCGGACCTTCTGTACTTGAAATAATAAGTTCTTTGTTATCCCATCTTCGCGTAAGTGTGTCAAGAAATCAGCCTTCTAGTAATGATGAGGAATTATATCAAGAAGCACTTATCAACGCACTTGGTGAATTCGCTAATCATCTTCCAGATTATCAAAAGATTGAAATTATGAAGTTTATTATGAGCAAAGTTCCATTTGGTCAGCCTGATTCTCCTACTTCAGCTAATAAAGGAGATGTGTTGTTGCAAAGTATTCTGTTAAAATCTCTTTTAAAAGTTGGTACGAAATATCAGACATTACAGTTGAATACGACATTTCCGCCAAGTTTTCTACAACCATTATTAAAAATGTCTTTGGCACAAGATGGGGAAATGAGACTTTTGGTACAACAAATTTTACATACATTGATAGACCGACATTGCAATATCAATAAATTGACAAGACCTACCGTGAATATTTCAGAACTTGATCTGAACATTGAAAAGTCTTCACGTCCTGATATTATTTTTATTCGAAAATTTGGACCCGATATTTATATTTCTCTCTACGAATCTTTGGAACTTCCAAGCAATAAAGTTGAAAATATCGAATCTATTTTCACAACATTAGCTTTGCTCATCGTGGAACTGGGTTCTGATGAAACTGTTTTGGAAATTCTTCGACTTATTATGAGCATCCAGGATCTAGCTTTAACTAATGGGCAGCTCAGTACAGCTCTTAAATTCAATTTACATGCTATTGTCATAAGTCTTGTGGTGCTAATATCTTATGTTTGCAATATATCTGCACTTATTGACTATGCAAATAAGATTGTAGGGGCTCGTTACAAAGATGGGTATCATTTACTACCAGATCTGAGAACACAATATGAATCGGACATACCATCTAAAATTTCACCAACACTTTTGGTGGATCAAACTATTGTGAGTGAGTGTCTCAAAGGAGTTGGATTAGAAACTGGAAAGTTTCAACAAAGTTCTGGCTACTCAGGAACTTCCATATCACACAGACATTCCTGGGTAGACAATACTGGACGCAATTCTCTTGGTGATATTACAAGTGGCCCAAATGAACTCGATAGTGGTGGATCATCTCCAGGAGTTCAAAAAAAATTTTCTGGAGAAGAAATTACATTTGAGAGCATGAAAAGAATTTTAACCGAAGCTTATAACAATGATACCGTGGAAGATGAAAAGCGAACCGAAGTGTCACAGTTATTTAGAAATGCTCCATTCGAAGATTTAATTAAGAAGACACAACCAAAGCATGAAGTACTACAAAACAAACTGACAGAAATATTCAATACATTAACAATTGAACCACGTCAACTTTTACCTGTTGGTCCTCCGTCAGATTCTAAGGCAAATCAACCTCCGGCTTATGAAATTCACTTTCCAGAACTGTTCGTTTACTGAACGTTTAAATGTTTTCAATATACTGCAATATTTTTATTTGTTCAAGTTTAAAACTTCATTTTGAAAAATTTTGATCAGTAGTTAAAAATGTGTAAATTAAGAAGCATCTAAACCAAGAATTGTGCATAAATTATACATGTATGCACAAAGTATATATTAGATTTACCTTAATGTTGTATTATATATATATATATACCATATATATATGCACGCAAACTTGAATTTATTTAATTTATTTGAAAGAATGTATTTACAACCAATGTGATATGTACAATATTTAAATAATATATTTATGATTCATGTAAAAAATTATAATAGAAATATTCTCTGTTACACGTGTATGTTATATGTAAAAAATGTAAATAAATATTAATGAATAATTAGTAAATGGTATTAAAATGGTATTGTAAAAAGAACTTTGACGAGTCGAATAACTATTGAATTATTTAAAAAAATATTAATATTAAGCCATTATTGTTCTGCACATATAGTTACGAAATGTAATATTTCATTCAAATGCAGCATTTCTTTCTTCTCTTATTATAAATTTAGAATTAAAGAAATAAAAAACAAAATTTCTATATTTTTTTTTAAATGCGAACGAGTTTTTCAATAAATATTTTATGGATATTTTATTATGGTATACAAATTTGAGATGTACAACATATGTAGCGATATTATTCTAATAATAGTAGAAATTATTTGAGAAATGGTTTTGAATAATAAAGCAAATCAACATGCGTCTTATGTAATTCACTTTCCAGAACTGTTTAAATAAATTCGTTAATAATTTATCATTTTATTCATATTTATATAGGTTTTTTAAAATGAATTTTAAAGTCTAAATTATTTTATTTGGACTAAAGCATTTTATTTGGAAATTATTAATTCAGTACATACACAATATATTTAAACATGTATTCGTTTAAAACAATTGAATTTTTATTTTATTACCATCAAACATAACACATATGCATTTCTGGAAATTCTAGGCACTGATAATAGAAGCCATTGGTGCAAAGAAATAAAGTAAAAAAAAACTTAGTACTACAGGTACATTTGTGCATCTATATACTTTGAAATTATATGTATTTAAGTAATGTTTTTCAACAAATAATCTGCATCTTGTCCCAGTTGAAATTCAATACTTCAAATGTATATCCTTCAATTCTCACAAGACACAATCCAGCCACTAATTTGTTGGGCTTCAAAAATACCTAAAAAATACACTCTGAAATAATTACAACTGTTAATATCCACATTAATGTTATTACTGCTATTACGAAGCAATAAAAGTAATGACTTTATATAGGAAAATAGAAAAAATTTTATACCAATCATTTTATACAGTCTTCCATCGTGTACTGTTCTGTTGTCAATATAAATTTCAGAAAAAAGATTCAATGAAATTGATATTTGAACAACAAATTTTACTATTCCCCAAGCGTATAACTGACAACGTTATTGAAACAACAAGACAGCAAAAAATTGGGGCTTATATAAATACCTAAATATTAATTGAAATCATAGTAGAAAATAAAATAAGAATTTTATTACTCTCTACAAATTATTTTCTGTCCCATTAAAAAAAAAAAAAAAACAATCTTATTTCTATTATTTTTAAAAAATGCATTACCTTATTATCCTCAGCCATAGCCAATACTTGAAACGTGTTCCTTCTCATTCTCCATGTCAAAGTTCGAAATCGAATTTTCCAAGTTTCTAAATAAGTTGTAATTTCTGTAAAAGATAAATCCTAAGATGAAGACAATTATTGGCTACTCAGATTATTACGTTGAAAGTTTTAAAAGTGCATTGAAAATCAAATGTAGTAAAACAAATTCTTTTCTCAAACAATGAAAACATTACATTGTACAAAAGTAAATCAATACATACAACATATTTAATCGTTTACTGTTCTGTTGTCAATATAAATTTCAGAAAAAATAATCCCAGAAATTGATATTTGAACAACAAATTTTTTTATTCCCCAAGCGTATAACTGGCAACGTCATTGAAGCAACGAGACAGCAAAAAATTGGGGCATATGTAAATACTCTTCACATTTAAATTTCTATCCTTTTAAAAAAGAATGAACAATCTTATTTGTACCTGTTTTTAATTAATTCATTACCTTTATATTATCCTCAGCCAAAGCCAGTACTTGAAACGTGTTCTCTTCGATTCTGATCAATGGCATTGGTACGATTTTCGGAGTTTTTACTATGAAAATATTCATGCAATTTCCTATTTTTATTTCTCATATTTAAGTTCATTTCAGATGCTTTTTCTAATTTTTGAAGAAAGAAAATTTTGTTTAAAAACTTGTTTTATACGTGAACATTCGATGCACGTGTTCACGTTATGCTACTCCTACACATTATATATAAATATCCGGTTCACGGCGTTCACGCTGGTTCACGCACTGCGCGCGGAAACAATGTTCGGTTCATTCGGGTTTTTGAGAATGGGGATGGAGCGGATGCGGGATGCAAGCATGCAACTGAACGTATTCGCACATATACATATATATACATACGTCCATAATGCTATATTGAATTGTTCCCGCCGAATAGCACGAAGGCCTGGAAAAGAGGTCATTATATGATATCAGAAAATTGTCGTGACATTGCAAAGAATCTGAAAAAGTGTAGATGAAAAATTGGTATATATATATATAAATATAAATTCTGAATCTGAAAAGGTGTAGAAGAAAAATTATAATTGTTTTGGATAGTGTTTATAGTTTTTGTTTTCAAGTATATACTTTGCTTTTAAAATTTGTTGAATTTCATATATTTCTCGTACCCGATATATATTATGCTTATAATAATAACGACTTTTATTATACGTCTTATATGTCGCTTTGACATATTATTGTGCAACGTTTTACTTGTGAAATTAGATATATTTAAATGTATAGTTATATTATTTATTATTTGTATTTATTTTAAAATAATATTAAGAAATAAATTTATACAATTTTCATAAAGAATTTATAATGAACTTTTTTTATTCAGTTAGAAGTCTCTTTAAATTCACGCAATGTAAAAAATCTTACACTTTCACATCACCAATGGTTCCTAACAACTTAAAAAATTATCACTCTTCTCGCTCTATCCAATTAGTATTTTTAGAAAAATCCACATATATAATACTTATATTTATTCGAAATAATAAGAATAATTCGACTATTGTCATTTAAATGAGCCTTTTTCAGGACTTTAATAAAATAATTTTTTACAAATTATATACAAACCCTTTTTTTCAAAAGTTTAGATTTTCCCACGTGCGTATTGTAATTATATTATTGCAATTTTTTTCATGCCGATTAGGCGAAAACTGAGGCCGTAATCAAAATTTGAGGTGGATTTAACAGGTTTGATACAAACGCTCTATGTGCACTATGCCAGCATGCGCATGATTGGCCGGGCCAATAATTCAATAAATTAATTATATACTTTTACAATATTAGTATAATTTAATCTAAAGTGATATACAGTTCAAGAATTTCATTTTTCATTTAAGGGCACTTGTTGAGTTGAAGGAGGAGTGTCCCTGAAATTTTGGAATTGTTCCCAAGGTGCTGATAATTCAAATTTCCGGAATTCTTGAGTTAATTCTACAGGTTCTGCTACAACTCGTTTCTTCTCATCATCATATCGTACCTGGAAAATTAATATAATTGGTAACTTAGTAAGGGGGCTTTAATCTTGCAGGAAAAAAGTGGTGGTTTTTATTGTTGGTAGCACAGACAAAAACCAAACAAGTGTTTTCGAGATATTTAAGTAACTACTTATTATTACTGGATTTATTGGAATATTCTAATACAATAGTTTTATCGGAGCATTTTGTTTCTCAAGTTTCCCAGCAAACATAAAAGTAACAACTATATAACCATCATGTAACATTTATGTAACAAATAACAAATATATAAATGGTACATAATGGTTACTTTTTGTGTTTGCTGGGTGAAGTTTAGGAAATTATATCATATGTAGAATCATAATCTAAAAGTAATAATCTCTAGGGTTACTCAGTTATGTTTGTGACCTATTAAAATAAAATTTCACTTACTTCCACGTATCCTGATAATGGGAAATCTTTTCTAAGAGGATGACCTTCAAAACCATAATCGGTAAGAATTCTACGTAGATCTGGATGACCAGTAAAGTAAACGCCAAACATATCCCAGACCTCGCGTTCATACCAATCAGCTGCTTTGTGGATTCCATATATTGAGTCCACTGGAGTAAGTTCATCGGTATAAGTTTTTACACGTATTCGTGACTTATATCGTAGTGAAAGTAAATTGTACACCAGCTGAAATCATTGTATATTTTTTATTAAATCCAACATTCTTATAATTATTTAAGAAAAATTTCCAATACATTTTTTAGCAATAATCATTTTAAAATTCAGTATTTATATTCGATTAATCACCAATGAATATTTTAATCAGTAACTTAAAAATGAAGCCAGAAATTTTATTTTTTTTCTTTACTATGTTCCTTTTGTGTTTTGGATTATATAAATATAGTATTTTAAAAAATGCATATAATAATAATTAATTTAGTACTATTATTATTGAGGTCATTAATATAAATTTAAAAAAAAACAGTTTTATAACATACCTCAAATCTATATGGTCGACTTGGTACGTCGAGAGCTGTAATGTCAGCTAAGCATGAAAACTGAGCATTTGTGTTATCCTTCAGGAATGAAATTATCGGAATAATGCCGTCAGGACAAATCAGTAATTCCAATTCATCACGAGTCGCTATTTGAACCTTCTGAATATATTTTGGCATACAATCAGCAACATATTTGCCAAAATCTTTTAGTTGATCTACTCCCGAGGCATCAATCTTACGAACAGTAGCTGCAATATATATAAATTGTCAGTTCATCAAAAGCTGCTTTTATATCAAACAATCATAAATGACTTTATAAGTTTTTATAATCTTTTATAAGACTTTTATAAGACTTTATAAGTTTTTATAATCTAGTGACATTTAAAAATTACTTACTTTATAAAAATTTTTGTTTTGTTTTATCATGATTTTCATGTTAAAAAAAAATATTTCAATAATTGTATTCTTTATAGTTACTGCTACTTTAAATATATGTTGGAAGCAAAAAATAAATTTCATGACAACAATAAGGGTGGAGCACTCTTTGTTTAAGCACTATTTAACAACACAAGTTAAAAAAAAAAAAAAAAAAAATAACAAAAAGAAGTGAATACAATGTACATAAAATTAATTTTGAAAATTAAAATGTTACATAATTTATAGATGAAATGAAAGAAAAGTATAACTTGCCATTTATCGTAACATGCTCTTATTTTTCATGTAATAATAAAAATAATTAAGAAAGGAATAAAACATTGAATACTCGCGAAGGTAGGTAAATTATAATATTGTAATAAGTATAATTTTTAAGTATACAATAATCAATCAATGTTTCTTTTTTTAATGAAATGATTATTACTAGTAGAATGAAAAATCTTATTTTAATAAAAGTATAAATTAAAATTAAGTGTAATTCCTACGAAAAATATATCAATCTCTATTTCTGTGGTAACATAAACCACAGTTTGTTTACATTATACGACTTTTCTGTATTAGAAACAAATACAATTTATAACTAAAAATATTGAAAATTACTGACATACTAGTCATATGCAAAGTACGATAGTAAAGAATAGAATAGAGTAAACTTTTAAATTTGTAATAATGATAAGAGAATGAACTTTTGTATAACGCATCGTACATTGACAGTTGATCTCTGATTGCTCCAGTTCCTTTTCGACACAACTGTTTTTAAAGCTCAATTATAGAAACAAAAATGTAACAATTACAGAAAAATATATTACATACGTCGTGTTTCTTCATGTTTTCCCGTTGACGTCTTTGAATATCTCAATACGGAGCAGACGGAAATATAACCTAAAAATTTACATTATGATCATTACATAATAAATGAAATTTATAGTCCTCAATTGAATAATTACGTTTAGGGACAATTGGGATCGATCGCGCGACTGTCAACGCATTTTTTAACACGAACGACGCCATCCTTTTAATCCAAAACTTTTATTTCCGAAACGAAGAGGACGACGACCAATTCGTCAAATTCCTCTCGCGAAATTCTCCGGTACTCTATACTGTCAATAGTCCGACCAATCAGTACCAAAGATTTGAATCTTTCGAGGGAAAATATGACAGTTTTTCTGATGCTGTCAATTTTACAATGTAAACAATTTACATTAATGTATTAGTGTGAATTAAAATATTAAACTGTAAATCAAATCAAAATAAACTAAAAAATAATAGGTCAGAAATTGGAATATTTATATTTTTAATTTTAATTTAATTTATATGCACAGATATATATAGGTAACCATGATTTTATATAAATTTAAGATTTGATTTTCATTTATGGCTGATTATTTTTAACGCATAATTTTTTAATCTCGTACTTATCAAACGAATATATGGTCTATGTTCGTTTATATATTCGTTGGTACATTATCGATACTCGATATATTCTAATGTACCGACGATCCTGATGTACCGATACCGACAGTTCAACTGTGTTCGGAGGGTTCGGAGGATGGGCGCATCAGTCTATCGCGGCGCCATTGCCGAGCGCGTTTGCAATTTTATTGCAAAATGAAAATGCGAACCGCGCCAAGTGTATAAGGATTTCCAAAATAACCGTCAAGGTAGCCGGATGATCAGCGCTCCTGCGGTAAGATTGAATTATATTCGAGCAAGGAGTGGTCGTGAAAGTCAATCAAATTCATATCTTGAAAACGGGGCAACTTAATAACTATCCAAGCGAGTATATACCTATATATGTATTGCATAGATGACGATGCTCCGCAGATGGAGGATGTCATTCACCACGAAATGCGCAGTTCCTACAGAGTATTGCAGCGTTGTAATTGGTGAAAATACTGCTTTTTAATTAAAATTTTTTAAATTTCTCGATCGCATACTGATGATTTTGTATATAATCATCGAATGCCTTTGAATCCATATGTGTATATCCCAGTGTCAATTCGAATCCCCAGTTTAAAATGTACTCCATATATAAAGCATTATTATAATTTTCAGCGATATTATTTTGGGATTGTCTGGATGAATCCATTCGAATCCTTCTGAATTCACTTCTAATCCTATTTCTATTGCTGGGTAGTGGAGCTATATATATATATATGTATATGTATACCCAGACAGCAGAACCTTCAGAAAGTCCTCAGAATGTGATCAGAAAGAAAAGTACGTACGTACGTACAACGTACGTTTTGGACTCAGAATGATCTGAAACGTGGAGATTTCATGAAACAAGTGGGTGTCATTTTTTTTTTCGGATGACCAAATTCAATACTTCGATTCCAACCTCTGGTTACGGGTCGAAGTATAATTAAATAAGGAGGGAATAATTTGGAACATTCCACTTTTTATTTAACGTGTATAGGCTTTGTGTCATATGTTCTAAATTACACAAGCACATTGCACTTTTCATTGTCAGGGAAATGCACTCTTATTTAGCGTTTCATCATTTCCCCAACAAACGAAAAAGTATTGAACCTGGAATCTGTCCACTTTCGGATTGAATACGTTTCACTTCTGTGTAATATTTAGTGAGATAATAAATTCGCTGATCGAAAAAAAAATTGCAGTACTCGATACAGCTACTTTGGAAGCCACAACTAACCTTTTATATACCTTATTTATAATCACCGATAATTATATTTTATTTTAAAATAAAAATCGTACTTCCGCTTTCGCTTGACATTTTGAATTAAATGTTTTCTTATATATATATACATATATATATCAATTGCAAACTACAGTAATTAATTAATCATATTGGTGATCTCGCCTGAATAAGGAAACCGAGCGATCTCACGCGTATCACGTGCACCGAACATTTATTGTTATAGATTTCAATTCTGTGGAATATTTTCGTGTCCAATAGAGGACGAAGAATTGAATTCGGATTCCGTCCTTCTTTATGTTAAATTCATTATTACTTCAGAAAAATTCGTTCGAATACATTGTATTGAATTAAAATACTCGAAATGTAGATATATTGATCCGAATTATACCGTTCCTTTGTCGAAATTCGACCCGACGTATTAGGTTGAATTATGACAGTACGTGACAATTTTGGTGGCGTATTAAAAATAAATCGTTGTTTTGTGTAATTCGACCGAACGTATTGGATCGAACTGAGAAGCGTCGAAATTTTAGGCAAAGTATTGAAAGAAATTGTTATTGCTCACGTGAAATACTGCCAATCGTATTGGATCGAATTGTGTTCCAAAATTCGCTTTGTTCACAGCGCTTTCCCATCTCATTACATCTTACTCCACGCTCTTGTAAAGCTATATTGTTGCTCGTTACTATACCCTTTTTTTTTAACGCTTTATGTGTTCTTTTTGCCAGGGTAACCTCGCAACAAGAAAAGTATGTAAGTTAAAAATAATTGAAATGTTTTTTTTAAATGAAAATAAAAATTAAATGAGTATTATACGAAATAAATTTTATAAATATTCTTGCTTCAGATAATAAGGCATTATAATGCTTATTCTATAGTGCTGAGGTTGAGGTAGTCCTGCCTATACATCAAATTACATAAACTTGGTGAACCAGCATATGCCCACAATCGTGACCTACTATCAGTACTATAATAGAGCCGTACTGATACCACAGATTATTAATCTGTGCTGATACCACACGGCCAGATCTGTTTACAACTCTGGTCAGCAAGTGTACTGCTGGTCTACTCCGGGTACCACACGAACAATCCTGCTGTTAATCCAGAAAGAAAATTTAATCAACCCTTCCATAAGTTACTCTTGTAAAAATTGAATTTAAACATATTCAAAGCGTTCTACAAGCGGGAATTGGACATATGTAGGTAACTATATAATATACACGATACGATTCCATTTTTACTATGGTAGTTGTAAGTCCAACAAATTTATTGTTAAGGGGTTGCAAAGAATTTGTATTCCTGACTGTAAATTCGGATCCCAGTAAACGACAAATTATTGCATGTTAGAAAATAGGATTGAGAACAACGGGGAATTATTAAGAAGCATTCATTTATTTTTGAACGTGAATACTTACTTCTTAATGATTCCTCATTGTTCTTAATCCTTGTGTTTTAGTTTGTGAATAATTTTCAATAATTTTTCGTTTGCTGGGATGATGTGTTTTTGTGTAATGGAATTCTTTTTTATTCACTGGGATAGGCAGTAATTATATATGTATATAATAATAATAACGTCTTTATAGTTGCGAAGGTACATCAAAAATTCATGGGCTGTTTATTTTTGAATTCGATTGATTCCAATTCATTCCAGGAGCTATATAAGAACTAGTTTACTTTTCCTGATCCTATTTGATGCTCGAATTGACCTATACCACTGGGAAATGTTTTTACTTATAATACGCGGAGTGAAGTATACATATGTACTTCACTTTACTGATGCAAGGAAATATGTTTTATCGAAGAGCAGATTACGATCAATCAGTAGGTATAGATGCGCATATCGATATGAGCTGTTATTAAAATAGAAGTTTCGAAAATAGTCATTTTCAGTATTTCAACACGGAAAAAAAAGGTTGGCTGGTTCAACAAATAAGTAGTAAAGGGTTACTAACTAATTGGTAAACCTAACTACTTATTGGTTGGACCAGCCAACCTACAACAGAGTTAAATTTAAATCCATTATGTAAATCGCGCATCGTTTAACCTGTGGATGATCGACTCAAAATAAATAAACACCAAGTGACCAAATTCAATAACCTGTACGGTATGGATGGAAGTAGATTACAATAGTAACAATACAAGATATTATCTCTTGATATCTCATATATATATAAAGATTTAAAAAACGGCTCATGTTTTCTCTTAATATTTGGACATCAGGAAGTAAAATTTATAACTCATTTCTTGTCATCACTTTACATTAATTACTACATTATGTTCGGCCCTGACATAATCGACGAGTATACGATAATTTTTCGGTGGCTATCCCTATAGACATCAAGGAAATCGCGTGTATATATAGCTATATAGGATCGAAGATGGAGCGTAAACCGGTACCCACAAGGTAGGGTCATTCCGCGCTCTTTAGAGCCGTTCATCTATCTTTGCCACCTTCGTCTACCTTAAACTAATAACTATGTTTAACTACCTCGAATTAAGTTGTAAAATGTCTCCCTCAGGAGCGACAGCACTTTTTGAAACACTCGGACGAGTGTTTCGTTGTTTTTTCAATGTGGGTCCCACTAATTTTCAAATAGTTCCGTTTCGAGCTTCCGGAATTGGATTTTAAACGCCGTGCTTCTACTATATCGATCGCATTAATCGTTTTGTCCCGCATTTTAACGCCTTCCTTGCGGACAATAGGGTATTTGCAGTGATTTTTCACGTTTCGTAATATATATTCGGTGATAATGCGTTTTAGCTCGAGCGTTAAATCGTGCATCCTATGTACATATATATATATATTTCAAGACATTATTCAGTATAGTACAAATAGGTCATAATAATATTCTCATTTGTTTCATAATTTTCTTCAGCTTCATTGCATCCGATTGAACTTGATATTATTTGATAGATAATGACAAATAATAATAAATCATATAATTTCAATATACTAAATAACGAGTTTTATTAGTTCGAACCATACTAAAAGGTTGGATTGAAGTATTAAATTTGGCTCACTCCAAAAAAATATTACGCGTAGGATCTCCTTCTTTTTATTCGGCAGAATGAATAAAAAAGTTAATTTAAAAAAAAGGGAACATGCGATGAAATGGGTCGAATGCCGAGTGAATTTTTGTCTCGATTTCTGGTCCAACAAAATCAAATTCTGTCTGTCTCAATTTCCACACCAGGAAAATTAGAGGTTGTGGCAAATCAAAATTAAACTCAGAGCAATCACAAGTATATAAATGCATTAAACGCATTTACCGTACATTTTATCAGCAAATATTTTCCTAGAAACAAATAGGCCTCTACCCTTAACAGATTCTCAAATTTGTAACCGAAATATTATTAGACTATTTACGGCTGATTAATTTCTCTGGAGACATCACGTGTCTGAATTTCGGAATAAATATTTATGACATTTTCTCATTTTGAATATGGCGAATATAAAAGTCGAAAATATAATATAATATAAAAGAAAAACAAGAGGCTTCGTTGCTGCCAGACCTCAGATTCTTTGATCTGCGATATAAGTCCTGCGGTAAAAGTCCCCCTCCCCTCTTTTTTAAGAAATTTAAGATTAAATACAATGCAGCCGATATATATATATATATATATACACTTCAATTTGATGCAAGCAAAGATAATGTCTTAGTATGTATACTATTTTGTCATACCAGTTGATTTCGCGCATATAACGCATATAGATTCATCCATCATTTTCATCAATAAACTATAAGAAAGATACAGTTTTTTTTAATTATATAGTACATTACTTTTGTTCAAGATCGTGGATATCTCAACTTCTAATTGATCAATTTAAAAAACCGATAACCTTTAGATTGTGTATTTCTTCAGCAAATTAAACAATTCTTTTATACTAAATTGATAAAGTTATGCGTGTTTAAAGTTTTTCGTGGTATTAATGTTTTTTTAGCCTTCCCCCACCATTGTAGTATGGATATATCCCAAAAACTAATCAAATCTACACTGTTAGAAATTTCTGGCTAAAACTTCAGCAACATGCGACGGAAGTTTTACGCAGTTACAGTTTCTTAAATGTACGTTCCAGTTTGGTAAAAT
>JAPYZR010002023.1:0-18521 GCA_030522945.1 Trichopria nigra
TCATCTTTTCTGGCTTTTCTTGCCTCTTTGGTCTCGAGATCGCCGCGCCTATTTTGTCGTTTCACGCGCTGCTCGTCCATTAGCTTTCCGAAATTAAAACTTTGTATTCTTGAACAGTAATACTATCGATTTATGATAGTTTCAAAAAATCGATTTTTTTTGGTTCTAAAGTGCTTTTCCCCTTTAAGCGAAAGGAGATACATTCAAATAACCGTAACGGGTAACTTTTTTCATCCGTTCATCGGCTTAAATTCGACAAATATTGATTGTAGGCCATAATATAAAAGCTTCAAAATAAGAGGTTTTTCGATTATATACTGAAAAAATTCGCCGAATTATGGCGAAATGACGAATTGTTGCATTCCCCCACCCCTCTATATCTATAAGTTCAATCGAGCCGAAAAATCCATCAATTCAAAAATATGCTTTTTATAATGTCCTTAACAAAATAAACAGTATTCGTTAAATTGTGGACACTTATGTAGATAAATGTTTGACTGCGGCCTATAAATGGGCCGTGCGGTGTCGGGGAGGCAGAGGTAAAGGTTTCTCTCTTCGCCGTTCGGCCGCTGGATACGGCCGCCAGTCTCAGCCCGACCGATGAAGTCATGAACATATTCGCATCAGAAATTTCATTACTTGTAGATGATTGTTTGTATTGTCTTTGTCCAGGATATTCATCACAACCCTATTTACCCTAAAATTGGAGATTTCGAACGATTTCTTCATTTAAATTACGGGTCACGTCAAATGGTGAATAATCTTGCCACAGTGTGATCTAACAAAGTTTGCTTAACGTAAGCTAAAGTTTCAGATATGCTTTATTCTTTCAGTATAACACTTTTTCTTTGCTTGCAAAATCTTTTTATCGACGGAAAAATTGGAGCATTATATTCGCGCACGATTCTTTTATCTTTGCGATAGTCGCCGACTGTGGAAGTAGTATTTACCGTAAGAGATAACGCTACGTTGGCAGGTATTTCTTGTGTTATTATTTCACACTACAAGAATCGAATGTATAGGGCTCTTACCAACGTTGGTTAACAAATCCTGATACACCTGTTTTCGTACATTACGGTCTATCAAAATTATTGTAATTTCATCTCTTTGCACGGTTGTCAATGATAATAATATCATCGTCACATACATTCTTTCAGAATGTTCAGCATGCGAGACAGTTCTGTCAGACACATTACGAAATATATCCTGCTAACTATTCATCCTAAGAATATAAACTAAGCTAAAAGGTAAAAGCAACACATAGGAATCGATTTTTTATGACATCATTACATGTATTTGTTGAGTAAAGAAAGTCGGAAATTCCATGCCAATTAAAGAATGTCGTCGAAACTCCAACCGAAAATAAATTTACAGGGATATTCATTGTCTGTAGACATAAGAAAAATCATTAATTATGTACCTTTAGTCGCAGAAAATTAGGTAATTTGTGCGTTTCCAGTCGTACTTCGGGCACTTTTTTACTTAAAAATCATTGCGCAGTTATAACAAAAAAATAATGGTGATCGTGGAAAAATGACGATCAAAATGTAAATCGTTAGGCCCTTTTTTCAGTTAATTTTACGCGTATACCAGGTATACTAAAAAATGGAATGACACAGAATTTGTGAAGCTACAAAACCTTATACGGACACCAGATGTTGAGGAGGAAATAAGAATTTTTCAGTTATGATCAAAAGCGTTGGAAAAAATAGCAATCTCTCAAAACGTAAAAAAGTTTTAAAAAGTAATTGTTAATTATTAGTGAATAATACTTGGAAAATTGGACTAAATAAAAATAAACTAAAACATTTAACGTTTCGACCGTTTATCACAGTCCTCTTCAAACAATTCTAAAAGTAAATGCATTATTAAGAAAAATTTAGAAAATTTATAGATGAAAATATCGCTGTGTAAATTTTGAAAAAGAAAAAAGTATAATAAAATATATCTTCCTTATGAACGATATTGAGTAAAAACTAAAATAATTAAAAGTAAAAATACATCTTCTTAAATGCAAAAGGTATGCCATGATGTATGACAAAGTGATAGACCTGTATGTTAGTTTCTTCTTTATATATAAGTGGTTTAAACGATTGTGTCACGAGATTGTTTCACGAGACGAATCAATAAATGTAAACAAACAAAATTCAAACTTATTTAAGTTGGCGAAAAATAAAGTTGTGGAAAATTTGACGTTTCAAATCTTAAGTTAACTGTATTGTATATTTTTTTAATAAAATAATTTTTAATTTGTTTTCATTTACTATGTATTTTCTCTGTTGCTAAAATAAGTATGTTTTCATAATCAAAATTGTGTCCTGTCTCTAATCTGTGTAACGTTAAACCCGTATACTTATCTTTTGAATTATATGTGTTTCTTTTGTGTTCATTAATTCGTGTTCCCAACAATCTCCTCGTTTCACCCACATATGATGCATACATTACGGCATACCTTTTGTTTAAAAAAAAAATTTTTTTTACTTTTAATTATTTAAGTTTATCGCCATTGGATGAACTCACCATCGTTCATAAGGTACACTTTTTTTATTATATTTTCCTCTTTTTCAATATTTACACAGAGATTTTGTCATCTATAAAGTTTCTTAATTTTTCTTAATAATGTATTTACATTTAGAATTGTTTGAAGAGGACTGTAATAAGCGGTCGAAACGTTAAATGCTTTAGTTTATTTTTATTTAGTCCAACTTTCCAAGTATTATTCACTAATAATTATTTTAAAAAATGGACAAGAAATGATGTCAATCTAAATTAAAAAAAAGTAATTCTATAACAACAAAAAATTGTTTGACAATATGTGGAACTTAAATATAAAAAACTTTTATATTTCACAATGGCGTTGCTATCTCACTAGGCAAATTTTTAGATCCTCAAATTTTCAGCTTGCTCCAAGTCATTCCATATTTTCAAGCTTGTTTGGCGGGAATACTTGCAAATGAAATATTTTTTTTTTTTTTTTAATTTTAAAAAGTTTTTATTGGAATAAATAAGCATATTTGCGATGCGAACAAAAAATTTATTTTATAAACGATCCATTATTTTTTACGTTTCGTATAAGATGCTTAGTAACTGTGAGTATAACATATAATATCAAGTGGCGATTTGAATAAGTGTCAGGCACGCATCTTTTATGAGAACTTTCTTTTCGCTTTTATTTGCCATCGCTACACTATAATTTATTTATATTATTTAATGAAAGGTGTTCAAATTATCATATAAGCTCTCCAATTGCTAATCAATTCTTTAAAGAAAATGTGGAATATATGGGGTCAGTTGTTTTGCCGTATTAATTGTAAGTACAGAATATTCTATCGGTAAACGCTTTGTTAAATTTGATTGGGACTATTCTATGCGCCAAATCTTGTGATGTCATGGAACATACACTGAACCGGCTATGCTTTCGTACAGCTTTTATTCGTGTCATCCATATAAAATCTTATTTCAATTTATAATTTGCGCTGTACCGACTAGCCGGTACTGTTTCGTGAGGTCAGAAGTCGAAAGCTGCTCTCTTAATATTGACTATATATGAATTTCACATATATACATTAAACATTATACCTGTTCTATGTAAATATGTAAAAACTTTCAAAAAGTTCACATTTGTTCCGGGCAACTCGTATGTTCATTTTCGATCATTTCCGATCATTTCTATTTCTTAATTATATAGTAGACGTAACATTTTACTGTAATTTGAGGAAAAAATTTATATCACAGAACTGAACGGTACATTTAAAGCAAGAATTCCCTTTAGTTTCTGTTGTTAAACATATAATTCCCAAACAACGAAATTGAATGTTTTTTTGAACCGAAAATTCATCTTGGATATTCGAGTGGCTCTATTATCGCATCACCAAGTACAATCGTTCTGTTTTTGAGGCGTGTGCGTAAATGGGCAAAGTTATTTTCTTAACTTTCAAGATTTGTGGGTACATATCTTTTTTGTACATCGTATAACATCAATGGCTTTAGCTTCTTTTCATTACGATGCTGTGTGCCGAGGACATTTGGCATTAAGTGTTTCTTACTATGTTTCATCATCAGTTTTTTAAATTGTATTTTATTTTATATTCAGTTTGTTTTTTTTATTAGCGAGCCCTTTGCAGTACTTTTTTTCACTGTTCCATTGTGTAATCACGTGTCAAGAGTATCTCAACATACGTTGTCTCTTTGTTCGTCTTGAAATTTATTAATATTATTTCGACGGTCACAGTATTACGAGTAAATTATGTCGCTTTTAATTATTTCGGCTATTCCTCAGAGCGCTGTTATCGTTCATTTTCATTCAGTACTTGCATTCGTAACAACAAAAATCATCAGTATCGATACGCTTTTCCCGCACTGAATCATCTTATTAAGCTTCTTCCCCATAAGGTACGGAGAGCACTTTTGCACAACATCTAATCGTGGACTTGATTAAACCTTCCAGCTCATGATGGGCCCGATAAACTGTTCAAAGCATTTTGCTAATTTCGAGGGGTTTCATTGTCTGTTTTACGTCGAAGATATGAATACATATATCGCAACATTTTCGCTATTATCGTTCGATTTCACGAAATGAATTTATTTGCATGTATGTGCAGATAAGCGTCTTCAAACACTTGAAATGATAATGAATTATTTACTTGTAGCCAGTTGCCTCGGATAAAATTGCAAATTTCAAACAAAAAGAATAATGTTCATAAAAATGAAACCTAAAATAATGCGGAAGGAAATACTACGTTCTAAAATCATATTTTATCCGTATTCTTGACGAGAAAAGGTGGTGAAGATAATCTAAAGCAAATTAATATGATCGGAATTCATCGACAAATATACGGCGTTTAAAATATGACACGAATGAGTAGGTTAGGCGAAATGAGACAAAACTTTAATTCTATTACCGACATCTCTCTAAATTACTTGGAATGAAAATTAAACTACTTTTTTTAAAGGTTAAATTTTTCAGTTCTTATGCAACGAAGTATCTGTCCCGAAGGAATGACAATTCTCCTATCCGCCATTTTAAATTAATGATTCAATGTTCACACCAAGAAATTTGAAGGGATGATTTGAGATATTGTCGTTTTCTTTGTATACAATTATTATTAACAAAATGTTCAACCCTTCCAAATGTATCGTATCATATTTAATAATACAATAGGATATATAATATAAATTTAAATAAAATAATTTATATCCATGAAAATAAAGTTTTATTGACATTTTACTGAGTACAATTAAGTAAAGCTGAGTAAAATTGAAATAATTAGACGTTTAATTAGATGTTTAGCCCAAAAATTTAAGTAGAACTTTTCTCAATTAATTCCATTACAGGTAAAAAATCAAAGTCCGAAAAATGCCAAGTAAAATATGTTAGAAATAATAGCTTTGCATTTACGGTCTTGATCAGAGCCATGTTTAAAGTAAGGGTTCTGATCAAGGCACCGCGTGTAACGATAAAATTTCTAATACCATGTCGACTTTCGTCTAACTCGCTCGTCTCGTCTGGAAGTATTTCCTATGCTTTGGAAAATTTGAACTGTTTTTTCGCAATGAATTATTTTCTACGTAAAATAGACCGCACTATCGATTTTGTTTTTTATGAACGATCTCGTATATTTACAGTATGCTAATCAAGTTGATAATAAATCACCTTAACTTGGGTCTTTCACTTTTACATGTCACATCATTGGTAACGACTAATACGAAATTAACTTTAACTCGAACAATCCAGTCCAGAAAAAATTCTTCAATTCCATCCAATAATAAAAAAAACTTGCAATCCAGCTCTTTGTTGCATCGGAAAAGAATAGAATGATTCGTTGGAAAAACCTTTGATAATGTGCATATGAATTTTCTGGTAAACGCACGCGCACGTACACATACAAAATTGTCTGACGATGATTGATTTCAGTTGTGCAAAATACTCTCATTCCCGATACTTAAATTGTTTTTTTTTTTTTTTTCCTTCTATCTTTCTTTTTTCGATACGATACTGACAACATTTGTGTATGAATTTGCCCACTATTACAGATTGTTACGATAAACCAGAAAATTTATATACTATTCGCATTGTATGTCATGTAAGAAAAAAATGTAACGAATTTCTTATGAACAGTGTAGTAATGCAATTGTGAATCGACGATCCTGGCGTTCTGTTATGCAGGCGTTTTTTTTTAAATATAAAGTCGGAAATGAATGAGCTGACCCAGATTTCGAAAGCTTGACTTTTCCATGAGTCCCTTAATCTGTTAAATCTTTAATTGGAAAAGGACGAGCTGCAATCCGGAGTAGAGAGCCGTCCTTGCTGACTGTGAACGTTTCTGTTGTTGCAGAGCTGAAAAATTGGCGGATATCACAAATATTTGAGAGACAGAGTTACAAGGACGAGAGGAGACGATGTTCGATATGCGGTAAGGTCGTTACCAATGTACGGAATCACTATTACGTGCATTTCCCCGGAAATTATGCCTGTCCACTATGCCCCGCCGTGTATACGCGCAGCGATACATTGCTCACTCATACGCGCATGAAGCACGCGAGCGTCCAATAGCAGCTCGCCGCCTCGTCATCGTTGCTATAAATCGTGTAATCTTATTGCGAGATGCGACCGCGAAATCGCCGATGAAAGCACAGGATGCTATTCGATAATAGGGAGGTCCGAAAGCTTTGTTTTCCTATTCTATTATGGACCGTGCATGCAGACATAAACGTGTATTGTGCGTGTGTGTATATACATCATCCACCGGAGCAGTTGTAAGAACAAAAAAAAAAAACGAATTTACATCCATTTATCGGGACATTTTGGATTTACGAGGACCGTCCCCGTAATTTTACACCAAATTCCCCTACTTATTCCAGGAACTCTTTCGCACAAATATTGCCTACTTAAAAGTAGGCCAATCAATTAAAATGAAATTGTAGAAAAATAAATTTTGGTCGCTCGGTGTATGTATTAAGTATATGTTAAAAGAAAAATCGCAACATAACCTCACCCGACCAAACCTAACCTGTATACGCGCGTTCCCATAATAACCGAGTCCTCCTCGCAACTGCTCCGCAAGGTATACATGCACATAGACGTGTATGTCTAAGCGTAGGAAACAAAGATTCGGGTCGAACGTGCGGTTTTATACAAGTTGTACAAAGATCGATAACCAATCATTGATACGTTTACCGGAAGAATGTATATCAACGCCAAATAGGGAATCGCGCAGGATAAGATTATTGTAGGAATAATTATGCCGAAAGATATGTCAATATTGTAATCGTCCATCTAGAAAGTTCTGGTTATTTTTGAGAATGTATTATTTCGGTACGAGTACCGATACTCTTTTGAAAGAGACGTTTTTTTTTTTGTATATAAAAAAATTACTTTCCAGGCGTTCAGTCAGGATTGTACTTCAGAAGCTTTACCGCGATGAAAGGTTCTGATGATTCTAAACATACACGGAAACAATGATTTAGCTGTCGCCTCCCAACACATTAGCTGTAAGCTAGTTTAGAGTTAAGTATTCGACTAAAAAAATGTACGAGGCAGTGCCGTGTCTTACATTAGCGATGGATTCACGCCCAAATAATCTTTCTTATCCGCTGTATCCACGCGTAGATTTCAAATAGGACTAGGCTAGCCACAAGTACCTACGTCATCGTCATCGTGGTTATGTTTTAATAATGCAGTTTAGCTCTGGTCCAATCATCAGCATGTAATCCTCAGCATCAATGTTGTTGGTCAGTGCACAAAAAATTATGTGGTTGAGAATGACACGTTGATCGGATCAGTATCAGGAGAGCAATAATCTGTTTCTGATATTTATGAAACAATACCAGTCTAACATGTCGACTAGTCTAGTCGTATTCAAATGTTACCTTCGTACGATCAGTATCTAATGAAACAAAGCGATAAACGGATTAAGTCTTTTAGTATATCTACAAGTGGTTCCTGAGGTTAAACGTATATATTGTCATTCATCTTCATAAACCAGTAAGAATAAAATGTTTCCGATGTACAATAAACATTATTAGCTCGTACGAGTAACAAGTGACAGCGAATCAGTGATTATTATTACCAGCCGCGGCAGCTAAAGATTGTTTTCCAAGTAAGGAAATTTACGTAAATGCTCGAGTGATCTAGTGGTGCTCGGGAAATACGACTTAAATCTCACAACGTTTTATGCGTCAAACGACCAATTGGTTTGGTCAATTGGTTGATTTTACAGTAGAAGTAATTATAGTAAGTAATTAAAATTCAAATATCAATTGAACTAATTGCATTGATAGTGTAAGCATAATTATTTTTGTAAAAAGTACAAAAGAAAAATAATTTTAGCAGATGATTTATTAGTCGTAAAACAATCTCTTCTTGCTAGCTAAGTATAAATGGTCAATGTAATTTACGCGTAGTTTGCAATCGTCAAGTTGTTCCATCCATGAAAGGAAATAATTATAACGACCAATTTATATTTGACTAGTAAATGAGAAATTGAGTAGTCTAAATCTTTTTTTTTTTTTTTTTTTATCATTTACATCGTAGGTGGAAGGTGCACGGTATACAATTAATAGAATTTTTCTTGTTCTATGCTGAAGTTTTCACGAAACTTTTTGAGGGAAAACGTCGAACAAACGTAGTAACATGGGGTAGTCGAAGGGTGAATTGGTGAATTATTTTAGTAGTCTATTAACGCATTGGCATCATAACAATGGACACGGTTGAGATTGATAAGAGCATGCGAACGCAGCAACCGACTTTATATATAAGTGTAATAAAAGTCACGTCGTCTTTTATCAGTTTGTAACAGACACGTCTAGCGCCAGTCGCGATGACTCGAGCATTGACATAGATTTACCTATGAATCGTGTGCATCTACCTGGGCGTTTCTATTTCAAAATAAGAGGCTACCTTCAATTATTTTTTAGGTCAGGCATTTCAGGAGAAATATCCGTTTTAAATCTTTACGTCGTACCGGGTTTGTGGGATACCTTGGAAAGAGGAAATGAGGAGTTTCATTGAACGAACGGGATGATCGGCAGGAAAAGGTGGAAGTTGCCAAAGTTTTACAACAGTTTGCAGAAATCAGTCAAGAGCATAATAATGTCTTAGGAGCGGGTTGCGAAATGTTGACGACTACCGAAACGTCCCTATTGCGCGCGCATTACGGTGAGATATCTGCTCTTACTGGCTGCATATCGGGTCACAAATATACTCGGTGTCGAAAACGGATGTACTTGTCAAAGACAGGAGAGACCACTGATATTTCTGTAATTGAAAAAGTGAAGCATAACGCGCTGTCGCCTCTGACACTGTCCGAATCGAAGCCCCGGACTCGAAGGGCGTTGTGGTAGACGCCCCCTACAAATTGTCGATGAAATCAAAATTGAATATACTTCTCTCGGGATTATAACGTTTCATCCTTTATCGGTTATCAAAATCGACCTGAAATTCGCGCTCTACAAAGTTATAACTAAGTAAAATGCTGCCCATGGTAAATGGCTGAACTGAAGTCATACCTTGTTTCTAGTGGATATTGTAAAATAATCTCTCTGCGACACAAAAAAAGACGTCATTTCGGGCACAGACTTGGACAGAACGTTGAGAAATCCCGGATGAAATATCAGTGTATCTTTTGAGACATTGCAAGTATATGGTCAGAATTTTCTTTCATTTTGTAAAAACGATTTAACCTTGTAAGTATCCTTTGTTATAAATAACTTTGCAATAAAGTTAGGTAATTGTAGATGAAAAAATTGTTTGTTTTTTTTCGATTTTAAGTTTCCTCCTGTCGGTCTCGAAAGTGCCTCGTTAATGCTTTGCAACATTCCTGATGATGAACGGCAGAGCTTTTCATTATTATTTTTTTTCCCCCCCGGAAAGTGCACGCGTAACAAGTATATTTTAAGGAACTTTTTCGTCTTATTTTAAATCATCTTCTTCCATCAAATCTGGACGGGATATTGTTGGACGTGCCAACTCGAAGGTTCACTTAAATTGACTGTAATTATAAAAAATTGTAATTGAAACCAGAAACAACATCTCTACGACTGTATACATTTTTGCTGTAATTACCTTATCGAGTAACTGTGTACATTACATTTTGAAGATGTAATATATCAATAAACGATTGCCAATTGATACGAAGAATATTTCGATACATTTTCGACAGTACACTTGCTTCTGTTCGAAGTGACCAATACTATTGTAAAGTCTCGCATTTGTCTATTCTTATTTTTGTTCTTCCTTCGCTTAACGTTTTCTTTTTTAACCGTATTTTATTTACAGCTGATTTAGCGCTCGAAACGACAGAACGTATTTAAACGTTTGATTTATGCTTCTGTTATTGTTACACTTTGCTAATTCGATAAAGCATCACGGTCCACGATCCTCGGCAAGCATCGGTTTTCTCGCGCGGGAGTAGTGCTGCTCGTGACGTTTGAAAATATGAGGACTGACACATGTCGCGGACACTTGCCTCTTCAATTTCCTGAGATTCCTACTTTCGTCGGCGTTTTACAGCGTTCAGTAAGGCAATTACAAAATACGCAAGTTTTTATCTCGTCGCTCCCAGGCGCCCAATGCGAATGCTTACAGTTTTGACCCCTTCGACATTAAAGGAATTGATCTGGGTAGAGAACCGTGCATCGATTGAATAAGCATTTTTTCTGTCAGTTAGAGTGTTCATGGAGTTCGTGTATATTTCAACACACACACACATACATACACGCGCGAGCGCGCGCATCCGCACATATATTATTTTGCCCTGTCCGTTTTCTTCGTACACTTAAAAATAATAAGCAACAATGTTATTACGCGCACCTGATTGCAGTGACTTTTTGAACACGTGTTTTGCGTGTGTTGAGGGGTTTATATCTCAGTTGCTTGATATTGATTAATTTATTGCAGTATTTAGAAATGTTCCTTGCTTTCACGTTTGACTCGTAGATACCGAATATTTATGTATGCTGCAAAAGTGTGACCGATCTTGTGAGGATTAAGAGAATGAAAGGTTGATGTTTTGCGTGCATCTTTGTACGACTGTTTCTTGTTTCTTTTTTTTCTACTTTTTTTTTGCAACCCTCTTCCAATGTATCCATTTCATTTAGGAGGTGGGAAAAGATGGAGAATGTTTGTCTTAAAATGCTACATCAGCATATCAACTATATGAGATACTTACAGTAAGATGGATATCATATAAATATCTCTCTTACGATAGCGTCACCGCTGACGTCGCAATGTCGTATCACGTGAAATTACTATCTTCCATACAAGGTAGGCTAATTGCGTACACGTACGTAATGTGATAAAATGGCCGAATAACGCATCGTTTAACATTTCGCCTAATCATTCGAAGACGTGCAGAATGAAGCAGTCACCAAACACGTAAAGGCGAATCTTGCAGTCATAAAAAAATGAGAATGAACGATATGGACGATGCATTATTCGACAAGTACCAAGTTGGCAGCGCTATTGCAATGACAGTATATCACATCAATCAGGATGGGTTCAACGTTATCACGTAGCTATTTGAATCGAATGAGGTGCTTCCTTAAGAAATTAGCAAAGTTATTCCGTCGGCACGATTCATCCCCTGTACATGGAAAGAAAGTATATAACCGCATTCTCATGGTGTTGACGCAATTATTCCAAAAGATACTTTTTTCCCGTGTGGCGATAATTATTTTTACATGATTCAACTTATATTGAATCGGTATTCTCAGTGGGGTTTTATTACGTTACTGACTTCTAACGATTTCGAGACCATCAAATGCAGAATTATTTTTGTGCAATTCAAAGACATATTTTTAAGTATTAGCGAGAAGAATGATTTTTACGTTCACGCACACGTATCGGCAAATGATGATGCATAACAGTACAGAGATGTCACGATGAGACAGTACTATGTAATCAGCATCGTGTTATCATTACAAAATAGGGTAAGCTGTTGGTGCAAAGAGTATAGCCGGATAAGCATGATGCATTTTAAGGCACCAATTAACACGGCCGAAACGTAAACATTTAAATCTTTTAATTTGTTAATTGGATCGTTCACCACCTAATAATATTTCGTAATATATCACAAATTTTTTTTACATATTTATGACCTATATTTCAGATCTTTGTGTCGATCCATTGATTTTTAATAATTAAAAAGCGTATTTTTTTTCAATTTTAATTAAAAATATAAACTCTTTTCTTCTCAATTTTTGGCAAAAAACAAAAGATATAAGACAAAGAAATACATCAAAATAAAAATGGATATTTTTTACTTTAAACATTTTTATTCATTTGTTCGTCTTTGAACATTTTTTGTTACATAATCGCATTTATAACATTTTTCTTGTAAATGTTATCATAAAGTTACGGGAAGATTCTTAAAATGATTATTTATTTCGGCAAGATTATTACAAAATGATTCCAGGTCATTTTTACGAGTCAAAAAAAAAGAAATTACGAAAATAGCTTGAAGCCACTATAGTGGTCTCGGTCCTCCAGAGGTTAAAGGTCTTTTACGTTTAAAAGTTACATAACTTCCACAATCGACCTTTTGAAAGCTGGGAAGCTATCAACGCACATATCACCATCATGTAGATACTCGCGTCGTCGGTACGGTAGCGATTTTAATCTCCTAATTTATACAAAATGGTACACGGCGACCCATTTCTATAATGGGAGCGTAACAGAACTTGCATCTAGCGGTAGCAACACTCTCTAATAGTTTCGTACAATTTAATTAATTAATGAACTCGTTAATAATGTATAGGTAAAAAGTTAGGGATTTGATTACCTCAAATGCATGGCAACATCGTACTGCCGTCGGTAAAATTTATCGGCGAGCAATATAAGTGTATAATTATTATTTTTTTTTTTTTTGCGAAAACTGATCAGTTAGATACGTGGCGCGTGCAACGTAGAATATTGGACAATTTAAACCTTGTTTCTTTAGAAGTCATTAATAGTAGTCGGATAATCATTGAATAACGTCACGATTTCGGGCTTCGCCGTGCGTTAACATTTGCCTCTCGAATATTCGAGATCGAGTTCTGAATGAGGCACTCTCCGAGTGACGTGGACCGCCGATATCCATCCATGAGTACCGACATGCTGTCATTGTAATAACCAGAGCTGCACAGTACTTGGGTTCCGTTGGGTTGGTTGCGTCGTGGGCAGCCCTTGGGGCTTAGAGGATGAAATCGTCGAAGAGTGCATGAAGGCATTTGGGTTTTCAGGTAGGCCGCTTGGGCTCACATATCAAGATCTGTTCATCGCGTTAATGAGTGGTAGCACAAGTGCCAAGCCAGTCTTTAGTTGTCGCTTATGCGGCAAGAAAGTGTCCAACCGATGGCATCATCACATGTCGCACTCAAGCGAAAGATCACTTTGTCCGTACTGCAAGTCTGACTACAGTAGAGCCGACACACTCCGCACGCATATACGCTCGAAACACCCAGGTCTACCGCTTCCGAAAAAGTTATAGGCCATGAGGTTTCCGTGGAGAAGGAGACGATGCCTGCAGATCGCGCAAGATGTAGAAACAATCTTCTCCCGTGGACCAACCGCGAGTTTTGGCTGCAATTCGTCTCTCTTCTCTCTTCCTCCCCGACATCGCTTAACCCCGGAGGCGTCGATCGATCTCTATGGCTGGTCGGTAGGGGATCGGTTGGGGATGACTGACGTTTAATCGTTCTCGAGCTTAATAGTTAATCGGGCGTGATAAGTGTCTTGATGTAGATTCATGACGAACTCGAGGATTCGAGCGAGGATCCCTCACGGCGGTAGACCAAAGATGTGACTGTAGTGTCGTGGAAGAGCGAGCCGAGAAAAAGTCATCACGATTCGTTGTTGGGCAACGTTAGATTTTATTTAATTTGCTCTAGTTATAAAGAAGAGCGAGCGGGTGTGACTGAGATTCATTCAGTATGCAGGCAGGGCTGTGGGATTTTATTTTTGGAAATTTCTATATACTTGACTTTACGCGCGTCCGGCTAAGTCACTGAGTTTTTAAATTACCGATTCTTTATTTGAATCCATTTACATGAAATACCAATTGCCGAATCGTCACGGTTCACCGAGTTCTCCAGGCGGGACAGATCATTATACAGCTTTACAGAGGAAAGCGGCACGCTCGAAGCGTGCGTTTTCAAGTAAGTCACTATAGTAAGATTACCGAAAAGATGGCAGTGTCTTGAATCTATTGAATTAAGATGTCCTTCGTTTAGTCTTGTCAAGAGTATTACGAATCAAATTTTCAGCTAGTACTCGTCGTAGTAAGTTACGTACGTACTATTTTTAAACTACCAGGGTTTTTATCACTGTTAATATTTGAGTGCACTTACAATCGGGCAGTTTCCAGAAGCACTTGCTGTCAATCGAAACGAATTTCGATGCAGACTTTTACGTGGTGGTGTCGAGCAAGTATAGGGTGAAACGAGCGTGCGTTATAGTTGGTGGTTAAGCAGCGCGTACGTAGTCCAGTTCTTGTCCTCGAGTGAGTTCGAGGAGCGGATTTTCGTCAAGGAGAACCATTTTACACCTGCTAACTAGCTTGAAAGTTGGGCAACAACAACGCGCGAATTACTCCGCACTTTTTACGATCTTCCATCGAAGGCGCACGTGATTGTCGTTTTCGCAAAATACGCGCAAATCGAGTACCTTGTAAATTTTCCGACGACCATTCGTGCTTCTTGCTTTTTTGCGATTCTCGGCTCCGGATCGTCAGACGCCATTCGACTCGACTTAACTGTACATAATATAATAATAATCACGAAAACTACGTTGTAAGTGTTGCATTGTATTTTATTATTACCGTTAGCGTTTTATTTATTTATTGATTAAAGTAATCACATCGAGGCCGACGTACGCATTGAAGCGATACATAATTCGTGAAGCGAAAAAGCTACGAAACTGTGACCCGTCGCGTTCGTTCGTCCATGGGTTGCGATTGTAATGGACACTCTTCAGATAACTGAGAATTATACAGGGAATGGAACGGACCCGCACGTTCTTTACGGTCTAATGCTATAAGTATAAATGATAGACTGAAAAGGGAGCTGTGATTTTCAAACACCTAAATCGATGGCACTATGAATGCTTACGACGATTCGTGCGTTTTTCGTCACGAGCTGTGACATGCGCTTCGGTCTAATCGCACGCTGATTGGATCACTGTACCGGAAAGAAAGACAGAAAATTCTATACCATATGTGATCGATTGGCCAAGTGCGTATTTTACTTCATATACATTTAAACGCTTGTTAATTCTTTAATCTTTTTGCTTTATCTCCGTTGCTAAATTTATACACAATTTTTTAGAGACTGATTCGTTTTAACGTTATATATCAAATTTGATAAAATTTTAATGCACTCTAAATTCCTTTCGACGAGTTGAATCTTGTTTTTATTTGCAGGATGTCACTGAAATGCAATGAGAGTATAACCAATGTTCCAAGTAAGTTGGAAGTATATGTTACCTTGTCCTGTGATTATTTTTATCGCTGCTAGAGTTCTGTTACACGTGACAAGCTGTAATGTATCGATTACTTTGTCAGTTTTAATCAAATTGATTTTATGAGAGTTTCATTATTATTCGTCACAATAAGTGGAATTCACTTTAAGCTAAAGTGAACGATCACTCCAAGGACTTTAGAGTATATTAAAGACTTATTTTTAGCAGAGTGTCTGAATAGTTTATGAATTGTTCTTATACCATCAGAAACAATGGCATGCGTTTTCATAATAAACCAACTGTTCTGCACGAGAGGAAATGATTTAGTCGTCATTGACACTACGAAATCTTACTTTTAAGACATCACTGCTAAAAAAGTTGGCGGGGACAACCAATTTATTGCGGCATCAAACGGTTTTCAGCACTGGGAGTTCAATCATTTCACATGCAAAGTTCGCAGTCTTTTTTTATCAGCCGAGGTACTGAGTATGTATTTAGCAGTGGCAGATATTTTTCGAATGTTAAAATTCGAAATTGGTAGATTAGTAGCAAGTGGAACTCAATCTAAATTTTGTCCCCTTTGACATCCACGTTATTCAATCTACTCAAAATGACACAAAGGTTATAAAGCATTTAAACCTTATGAAGTATTGAAGACATCGAAGAGAAGGATATACAGTTATAAGGTATTGTTGACATTTGTTCAATAAGCGATTTCCGATTTTACTATTTCTGAAAAATTCATTTCGACTCGCGTGCGTAGACCTTGAACAAGAAAGTATTAATATCCTGACGAATAAAGAGAAATTGTCAATATGCCAATTGATGTATAATCGATCCTTGGATGATCTCCTTCCATAAAACCATATACAGTTTTAAATTAAAGCGAACTTATTGAAGCTGTTTCTTTCGACAACGCCACTGACTTGTAACTTTTTGAATGGTGCGAACAGAAACCAGCTAATATGGACATCTGGATAAGGTTAAGGCACTTTAAATTGTATAGTAACAACGGCCAACATTTCATTAAATAAGGACTTTAAGCGTAGCGAATGTTGCGAAAAATAATTAATTTTCCAGAAGTAGTAAACTCACAACAATTACGTGACACTGAACGCCAGCAATAAAATGTATAGACGGAGATATCATTTATGTGTAACCAGTCGTGCTGGGAGTTTAGTTTTTTTTTTCGCATACGTTAGATTTTGAGCAGCAAATTAAAGTTACTGCGTTCGCGAGGCTTTGAGGATACGTCGAGGCGATATAATCTTGTAAATACGTCTAGGACCTTACTTTTAGGAATTATATAGAATTCAGAACAGGAAGGTCAAGATTTTTGTAAGGAATTTCCGCGCATGAAATGCCGAAAATGTCCGATCAAGGGTCGTTAGTAAATTGTGCGTTTTAAACTGTGTACACGGAAACAATCGATTAATTTAAAATTACAAAATTTTCTCTGGGTCCTTGGATATAAATCGCGATTCTTCACCGTTTGGTAAATACAGTATTTTCGTTAACTTTGTTAAGTTTACCATAAAATGATGATTATTTTTTAGCATTTATATCAGTAGAGTTTGCAGACACAACTGGTATTCCGAGAGGCATACCACGCCAATAACTTATACTGTCGACTTTACCAACACTAAACGTTTAGCAAATTTCACGTTAGTTGAGAACACCCGACAAGCAACGAAAAGCAATTACTAATGGAAAAAAATGTGTAGATTATTTGGAATAATAATACCTTTAAAAATTTAGTATGAAGAATTGAGAACTAATTTTGTCAAATGTTGATAATATAACGATCTATTAAAAAAAAATACTATTCTTCAAACAACAATCATATACTTTGAACTTACCATCCATAATTGCTTCAATTGGAAATGAAAATTTATGTCGACTTTAGCAACGGTATTTGCGTCTGTAAACTTGTTTCATGTATATAGTTTGGGTATTACCATCAGTACGTGTAGTCTTTTGAAGTACATTTAATTTTGTATACTTTTTTTATTTCCAAGATTATCCAGTTAATGATAAAGTAATGTCAAGGGATCGAATAAGTATTGCCATAATAATTTAACGTAGAGGAAACCATATTACTGGAGCAGAAATTGGTTAAAAAATAGGTTACCGATATTACACAGATTCGAACGGAATTTCTCTAGGAAGGGATGAGAAACTCAACTTTTCTGTTTTTTGTTACATAAAACATCATATGCCTCGAGGGGTAGGTGACTTGGATTTTCTAGTGCAATGTTCTCATTATTCGTCTTGGGAAGTCACTGAAGGCACTCTCTCCGCTCCCTTAGCGTATAATACATCGTTATTACATAAACTTAGTAAACAAATAATAAACTATAAGATAACACCATCGTATTGAGCAATAATGATCTATTTGCCTTAATTAAGTAAGTAAAGGGCAGACTTTTTTTATATGTCGCTAAATTTGATTAATTTAGTATTTACTTAAAACGCGTTTTTTCCCTATAAACATGAGACACTTTTAACCAGATGCTCTAAGAAATGCTTTTTGACGTAAATAACCGCGAAGATAATCGCGTTATCGCGGCTTTTAGATGTCATTTGCATAAAATTCCATGGCCGACAATCTCCTGGAAACTGTACGAGAAAAGAATACTCTTCAAGTATCTTGCGACCTTACATGCGTATAGCATATATAAGGTCGAAACAACCTTTATTTTGTTGAGTTCGTGAGTGCCAGTCTCATCACTTGTCTCATTCGTACACCCACAATATTTTGATTTATTACCGCACCTACTGATGTACCAACATTTAATTAGAAAAGTCAGGTACCTTTATTTCTAAAACGTAAGAGAAGTATACCTATGTAACTACGGAGTCATAGCATTCGGGAATGTCGGTATCCATATTTTTAAAATTCAGAATTGAATTAGCTCAAAAGACGCACCTTTTCAAACATACTGATCGATTAATTTTCGAAAAAAAAAATCAGAAATGATATGACAAATTACCCAGCAAACAATCACAGAAGTTATGTCACAATTATGTAACAGTTACATTAAAATGTCGCCTCAAAATTGGCACAGTTACATAACAGTGATTG